>QJOA01000150.1:0-116637 GCA_004155915.1 Monosporascus sp. CRB-9-2 | reverse complement strand
AAAAAAAAAAAAAAAAAAAAAAAAAAAAAAAGAATTTAAACGTACGAAAATAAAACGAACTTATTTAATAACGTGCCACACCAGTAAGCGCAATACACCAATAAGCGCAACAACTTTTTGGCTATCTCAACTACCTATTTTTAATCGTTCATTTTTTAACGCTAATATTATAGAACGCCTTATAAAAAAAGCGAGAATAAACCTAGCTATTTAGGCTAAAAACGAAATCCGAAACTTAATTATAAAAGGCTTAATTTTATTTATAAAATCTTATTTTTTACCTTAACATACCGTTTTACCGGTAAACGCGCCCGAACCGATGTTACTCTTTTTTTGCAAAAATTAACGGCGGCCGAAAAGAAATCGATTATCGACCGAATTTTTAATCTAAATACGTAAACGTTTCTTATCCGGCTTTAACCTCGGACCCCACATAATGAATTACCCTAACAATGAATAGCGATTTCCACCAAAACACGCGATATATAAAAACGAATAACAAATTAACAAAAGTACGTATAATAAAAAGGACAGCTATATTTAAATCAGCTTTAAATAGCCTATAGGTATAACGTGGTTTTAAAGTAAATAATATTATATTAACTACATAATTAATATATAATATAACGTATAATCAAAAGATATTAAATAAAATATAAAAAATAAATAAAATAAATAAAATACCGTTATTCAATCTTTATATAAATTATTAAGCAAAACAAAATATATTATTTAACATTTAAAAACTAAATATTATATATATAAAGTTTTACAAGTCGGTAAATATTTATATATTATAAATATATTTTTATTTTTAATATTATTAAAATTAATAACCAAATTAAAAATGACGCCTAAAACGTTTATCTATATATAATAAAGTATATAATTAAATTATAAAAAAAATTGGCTACGATCTTACTTAACAAAAACGGAAAGAAATTTATACCAAATTTAACATATTTAAAAATTTAATAATAAATTTAAAAAAGTTTATAATTAAAAAATATGTTTATATTTTTTCTTATTATAACGTAAAAACCTTCATTAAATACAAAAATGCAAATTTTAAACGTTATGTTATTTTTAAAAAAAATTATATTTGTTAAAAAGTAAAAAACTTATATTATAATAGTTAAAATAAACCAAATTACGTTTTACTAATTTTTTTTATCCACCTATTATTAATTATTTGATATCAGATATATAAATAATATAATATAAGGTAATATAATTAACGAACGAAAGAATTTTCAAAATAAAAAAAAATAATATTTTTTAAAAAATTTAAATCGTTATTTAAATTTTTCCACACGCAATTAAAATATAATTTATTTTTGTATTAAATATTACTTACTAAGTAGTATATTTTAATATATTTTTTATACTATAATAAAGTTTTCTCTAAATTAAAAAAATAAAATACCTAAATTTATTATTATTATTAAATTATTATTTAAATTATAATAAAACGCCTTTTTAAAATTCGACTTATATAAAAATCAAACCTTTTAGTATAGTTATCTTATATTCTAAATTAAATTTAATATATAAGAAACAAATGGTATTTTTATTATTTATTTAAATTTCCGTACTTTTTTAAGTTTTATATATATTATTATACTTTAATAACCGCATATTATATTTTACGAATATTTTTTATTACGTAATATATAGCGAAGTTTTATATAATACAAACTTTATTATTATACGTATTTTCGTTATTTTGTTATGAGTTTTTATATATCGCGTGTTTTAGTGGAAATCGCTATTCATTGTTAGGGTAATTCATTATGTGGGGTCCGAGGTTAATATGTTAAAAATATAGCAAATTTACTATTTACTTAACGCATTATAAAACGTATTAAAGTTAATTAAGCGTCGAAATTTCTTAAATGGTAAAAAAAATTCTAAACGTATTTAAATCGGAAAATCAATTATTAACGGATTTTATTCGAGAATTTAAAAACATTTCGTAAATAATTTAAATTTATTCGTGCCATTATCGTAAAATACGGTATTATAACAAAAAAATATTTATAACTTCGATAAAATTAAATTTTTCACAAGGCTTTTTATAATAATAGGTATAATAATTACCAATACCGAAAAACGTAAAAGATTTAAATAAACATAATAAAAAATAAAAAATAAATTATAATTATTTAAGTTATTAATTTTTAAGATTAAATTATACCGCCATTCATTATAACAAACAAAATTATATAAGGTCCTGGTATTATACTAATTTATTATTAATAATTAATTAAAAAATTGCATTAAATAATATTTATATAATTAATAAATTAAATTTAAAATAAATTTAATATTTTAATAAATATATTTGCATACCTACGAAACTTTAAAACGTTTCCTTATTTTCGACAGCTACGAAAACCATTATTCGATAAAATTCGAAAAATATTACGTAAATTACGACATTATTATATTTTACATACCTACGCATTTTTATATCGGTTTTAACTTTTTAACGTATTTTATTTTTTTTATTTTAAAATACGTTTATTCGTTATATATCGAAAATTTAAAACGATATTATTATACTTATATTACTAAAAAAGATTTTCTCGCCGGCTTTTACGACGCATTCTAAGTTACTATAATTTCCGAAAATATTAAATCTAAATTCGTAAAAACTGGTTTTATTTTATTCGATCTTAATAACGTTCTTTCCGAATTAAAATCTTTTTAGTTATATTTACGCTAACCGTTTTCCCGTTAACTTTTGCCGGTTTTATTCGTTTCTTATTTACAAAAACCCTTAAGAATATTAAAAAAATAACGAAATAAAAACGTTATTTGAAAAAAAAAATTTTTAAAGGTTATTAAGATAATTCGTTAATAAAAATGATTAAATCGGTTAATATTTTAATTAAAAGCAATTTATTATTTTTATACGAAATATTTTTTACGGAAAAAGCTGCGCTATTTATACGAAACGAACCATATTTTAAGCAAACGTTACAAAATTAAAAATAAACGTTTTTTTTAAAAAAAAATACTTATTATATAAAAAGAATAAACTTTTTTAGCTTAAAAAAAGGGCAATAAAAATATGCAGCTAATAATAACTAAAAGAGGTTATTATAAAAGGGTTAAGACCAAGGAACGGAAATATGGCGTTTACGGCAAGCCTAGACATAATACGCGTATTTGTATAAAAGTTATAAATACGTTTAGCGAAAAAGAATCCGATTAATTTGAATTAATGTGATATATTATTATTGAGTTATTTGAATTTGTTGTTGCAAAGTGCCAAAAAGTGTTGCGTTTATTGGTGTATTACGCTTAGTGGTATAAGACGTTAATTAAATAAGAATATTTACTTAAATTGCGAGAATATTTAAAGAACCCCTGCGAGAAACGTTATAAATATTTAACGCCTTTTTAAAAAAATCTTTACTAATAATACCGAAATCGTTAAAATTAAAAATATTTCAATTTACGTTATTTAACGATACCTAATCCGTTCTTTTAATACCAAATTTATTAATAAAAATATTAACCTGTATAAATACGGCTATTTCCGCTTTTAATTATTTTCACTTTTACTTTAAACGCTTAAATCCTTTTATCGCTTCCGTACCTTATATTCGTTAACGTAATATCTCGATTTTATAATAACGTAAAACTTTTTATTATTTATAAAAACGATTAAGTTTATTTATAATTAAACGAAAAGCTTTTACGTTTATTTTTCTTTGTAATTTAACCCTTTTTTGTTATTTAAAAAATTTAATATTTAGATATTAAAAAACCAAGAAAGTTATAAAAGTTTTTATAATTAATATAAAAAACATTTTTCAAAAATAATATAAACCTTATATTTTTATTTTTATTTTTAAAATACAAATAAAAAATATATTAAAAAAATATATTAAAACTAAAACGGTTAATTCGTTTTAATAAAATTAAAGCATTTTTACGTTTACGGATTAATAGTCATTTTTTAACTTCATTAAATATAATATTTGAACTATAAATATAATGATAATAGAGAAATTACTTACTAAATAATATAATAAACGGTTAATTCTTAAAAGCAAAGTGTTTTTAAAAAATAAAATCGTATTATAACCAAAACATTTAACTTATTACCAAACGGTCGAAAAATATATAATATATTTCTAATAAAAAATCTTAATTTGTATGACTAACTTAAAAGGGTTAAAGAATCTTAACGCTTTAAGCTAATTAAATTAAGAAAATAATTTAAAAAGCTTAACTGGTTTAAAAGTTTAAACTATTTAAATACCTTAAACTCAAGGTAAAATATATATACTTATTACTTTTATGTTTTAAATAGCACCAGCTTGCAATAATAATTAATTACCCAAATTACTTATAAAATTTTTTTTTCCCAGATATAATTATTACCTTATTGTTCAAAATCTCACGATATTATTATTAATATAAACCGTATAATTAGGTTTAATAATTAAGCTTATAGCCGTTATAATATGGGTATATACTTGTTCGGCTTCAAAATATTCAGGATTAAAAAAAGTCTTTTTTTAAAGATTTTAAGAAAAGAATTAGATATATCAAAATTAAAATCATAATTAGTTTATAAACATTAATGCTAATGAATTGAATAATAATTGTCGCCGATTCACATAATCTAAATACGTATATTTTTCTATCAGATTTTAAAATACCATAAGTTTTTGCTAGTTATCGTTGAAAGAATTAAAAAAGGAAACTAAATACATTTAAATTAATATTATAACATATATATTAATATTAACGCCGAAGAAATAAAAATAATTATCGAGTATATCATTTTTCGAATAGATTGATATTTTATTTTCATTTTGCTTTATTCTTAATTAATATAATTTTTTAATTATAGATTTTTTCTTTTTTAAAAAAGCCAATATATAATAAAAGACCTTGTTTTAGTTTAATTATAATTTATATTTCGTTAAGTTGTTTGTAAGATTTAATTTTTCGACTAGTTATTTTTTAACATTTAAAACTATAACTAGTAAAATGTTTTTAAAAAAAGATTAATAAAAGAGTTTTAAAAGATTTAAGGTTGTTAAAATAACTTATTATTGTTCTCAAATTAGGGGTGATACATTATGTATTAATTTATAAAAGGAGCTGGTATACTATGTCCTATCCCCAAAGTGGCTGGTATTTTTCTCTGCATGATCTTGGCATACGTTGCTGTCTTGGCGGCCGCTAGAAGCGGTTACGTTAATTTCAACATTGTCGCTTGTCGGATTCATGTTACATCCTTGTCTTCTTGTTTTCCCGAAATAATCAGAATGGGTCTGTAGCATTCCCGAACATTGACCATGCGGCTCCTCAATGTCCATACTCGAAGGCTGGAAGAATTTACCGGAAATAGGGTTCCGTTATACGCGATCCTGTCGCATACTTGGACTTCCGACGAGATAACTTTCCAAGACCTTTCATACCCCTCCCACCGTGCGAAGACGGGCTATGATAAAATCGACGGGCTCTGCACAAAGGCCGTCCTCGACGGATATACGTACGCATGGATTGATACATGCTGCATCGATAAGTCGAGCAGCGCGGAGCTTTCCGAGGCCATCAACTCCATGTACGAATGGTACAAGAACTCACAAAAGTGCTACGTCTACCTGGAGGACGTGTCTGCGAATGAGAACCACTTTCTTCCGGACTCTCGTTTGCGACAGGCTCGCTGGTTCACCAGAGGGTGGACGCTTCAGGAGCTGCTTGCGCCCCTCGAGCTAGAGTTTTACGACAAGGACTGGAGGTATATGTTCATGATTGACCGAAAGCAACGAAGGCACGGGCGGCGGATCAAATCTAAGGAGAGGGACCGCTCAGGCAAATACATAAGCCTCCTCTCGGTAATCACTCGAATCTCGCGACAAGTCTTGCACTCTGGAAATATCTCCGAGACATGCATTGCTGCTCGACTTTCCTGGGCAGCAAATAGAAAGACAACTCGCGTCGAAGACACGGCATACTGCCTTTTGGGGCTCTTGGGAGTCAACATGCCTTTGTTGTATGGGGAGGGAAGTCGTGCGTTTCTACGTTTACAGCAGGCCATTATCAGTAGCCAAAACGACGACAGTCTCCTATCCTGGGGCTACAACATGCTTCGCTCAGAAGACCGCAATTTTCACAACCACTCATTTCTTGCTTGGTCACCGGCTTCATTCCGTCATTGCGAAAATTTCGATGCATTAGACGCCAATATAAGAGACCTAATTGGCTCAGCCAGCCCTTTCCCTTCAATAATGACCAATGTGGGCCTACAAATAAAGCTGCCTATTCTTCCAATAGATCCCGAAAATCGAGTTGTTCTGGCAATACTGAGTTGTACCCCGGATGTGGACAGCTTAGTTGCTGTACCCTTGGTACATACAGATCGCTTCCATCGAGCTCCAAGTAGTCTTCCGTTCCTCCTCAACCTCTCCCGTTATTGCAACACGTTCTCCAGAAAACCTTGGGCACGATTGTTGGGAAACAGGCCCAAGGTGATGCACGTCCTCCTACAAGAGTACCAGCTCGCCCAGAGCGCTACGGGTTTTCAATACCGCCCACTGAGACAGCTCGCGACAAAAAGCATACCCTTTATTGTCGATTTCGAGACTATAATAACAGTTGCCAGTTGCAAACTCGTGTCGTTCTACCCTCCGTGGATTATGTCTGGGTTTTCTGATGACTTTTTCAGGATACAAATCCAAGGGGGGTTGCGATGGTGCTTTTTAATATTCCGGAAGGGCGAGTACACTTTCGGGATTAGCTTACGAGCAACCCCGAGGGCGAGATCAAAGAAGGTGACGGCAGCTTTTGGTGAAGTCAAACTAGCGACAACAGTTGAGTGTCTGATGGGCCTGGCCGGGGAGAAGAAGACCACTGTCACGTTTCCGAGATTTCGGGCCGACCATCTCAGACTGGAGGAGCGCACGGAACCGTTGATTAATTACCTCTTGTCGCTTGAGGTAGATAATGTGTTTGATGACTGGTTCCATATTACGTGCACGGTGGGAACGACATAGGTACTGTTGAAGAGCTTTCCTTTACTGACGTTGTTACCGATCTTTCGGGAAATAACCCCGACATAAGCTGCTGGGACATGGGGTACGCGTGAACAAGCAGGTGTAGGGTCGGAGGGTTGGCACCTTAGCCCCTTACCTACACCCGCAAGAAATGATAAGGTTGTTAACTTGTTACGGCAGGTGCCACGCGCCTGGGGCCTATATATATGGGAAACCACTCACCTACGAATCCCTCCCATCAACCACAACAGGAACAACAACACCCAAATACTCCGGACTCGCTTTCGATGCGAAGATATGTCGTTGATCACCTTTTCGGACGAAAACCTTGAGTGACAGGTGTTAGCGAGTCTTTCCTCTTTCCGTCACCGGTTATAAGGTGTCAGGTGATAGTAAAATGAATATGGTGGAACCTCCTAAACAGGGGTTGTGAGTGTACATATATAAGGCCCTTTGGCCCTAAGTATCTGAGACGAGGCGGGCGTTTTTGGTCGTCTGTAATACTACCTACATGCGAGGCTCCTACGAGACTGCTTTCTTCTGGTCTTTCACGATGTCACACCATATTCTGACGTAAGGATTGCTATAAACTACAGGGCATTGCTAATCGCATGATAAACTCCGGAAAGCCATCAATATGTGTTCATACGACAGGTTGCTTATTCCTTTCAATATACCCTTTTTGCTGCTCAAGATGTTGTTGCTATTATATAGCAAATCATCGGAGACCCCAAAAGCTGGGTTATGCCGGATCAGCCCTAGACATTTTTGCATAGAGTAATGGTTGTGATGCAATAGACACATGTTATCGTAAGAGAAGCAAGACATCTCCGCGCCATGCCATAAAACATAGTACATCATAACTATTCAGTACTTAGAAGTGAGGGATCGGCGAAGCAACCAAGGAACCCCCAAAGTGTTGAAACTAAGGCTCAGTAGCTGATCGTTAGCTAGGTCTTGGCTTAATTAGATCAGCCCATATTCAAGATTACCTATAGCCTCCTTTGGTATCGCTTTCTCTCGGCTACAGCTGTTTTTTATGTATTTAAGGGGCATCAATACCCCCTCTCTTTTAGCTAGGACCCTTTAGAGATCAACCAGATGATTTCACTTCTTCAGACACAAATACTTCAGTGTGTGATATCAGGGTTTCATACAAGGGCAACAAGTTTTTGTCTGAAGAAGACTTCGAAAGCATAACGACTGGAACTAAATCGTTTTCTTAAGGCGGGTTTGCCCTCTCCGTTGCCCTAATGCGCATGGCTTACAATATGGTCATCCAACAAACTATAGAAGTAGAAGGTAACATAGGAGCAACATGCGCTTAACTGGCTCCATATTTAACTATGTCATTATCACTCATAGACTACGGTTATTAATCGTCTAAGAGAAAAAGAAAGGGGTTCTAGAAGCCTCCACCGCGTACTTATGCGAGGAAGCACTGGCAAACGTATAGTCCCATTCCGGACCCCTGGCAAGACGTACCAAGCGAGTACTGATGTAGCAGAACGTCAAGTATCGTGACTTCCGTCTAGTGTTTGCAACATCGAGCTAACTTGGCTCCAGCATAGAACGCTATGCCCAATGGTCCCAGTTGATGACAAGATAACCTCGCAGCGGTAAGACATGGCATTACGATGTTAGCACACACATAGGCAGACAAAAAAACCCTTACATCTGGCCATTCAGGGTCAATCATGAATTCGTCCGTGTGATTCCCGTAAGGGCATCCACGAGCTGTCTCTTCCACGCGCACCCTCTGAACGAAGTTGGAAAATACGATATTCAAGTCATGCAAAATGAATAGGGAAAACACAATATCGAAATTTCCTATCTTCCGCTAGTGCGCCGTACGCAGACAAGGCGCCTGAAATCTTTTCGAAAACTTCCCTCAGTCCACTCATCCATCCACCACCACCATCAATCTAAGCCGCGCCGCCGGCGCCGCCGAACTTAGCCTGCCACTCGCCGTGCGCCTTCTTCTGCCTATCCCAGTCCTTCTTCAGCTTCTTGAGCTGGCTCTTGGGCACCTCGCTGCCGTCCTTCATCCTGGTCGGCAGGCCGTCGGTGTCCCACTCGGCGTAGCGGCCGTCGCCCCTGAACATCTCCTGGGGAGGCACCTTGGCCTTGGCCCACTTGTCTTCGTCGGCCTTCTCGCGCGCCCGCCTGGCCTCCTCCTTGGCCCGCGCCTTCTCTGCCTCCCTGGCCGCCTTCTCCTCCCGCGCCGCGATCAGCTCGGCCTTGGGCACGAACTTGATCAGCGAGGGCAGGCCGTCCGGTCGGTCGTCGAGGTAGACGCCAAGGTTGGTGAAGTCGAAGTCGCGAATTCGGTCGCTCAGGGTGAGGATAGACTGCTTTACCTGTGTGGAGGCGGTGGGCACAATCCGCCGGAGCTCGTCGCGAATTTTCGCTACGGCTCGTAGGTAGGGTAGCGCGAGCTGCTCTGGATCCCTGATGCCAGAGTTGGCGAGCGATTCGAATTCAGGCGCAGGTGTCTGCGAAAGTAGACTCGAGATCGTATCAGAGGCTGGCAGTTCGAGATTCTTGATATCGGATATGACGGTGCTGTACATCGTCTCGTAAGGCTGCACGGCTGTTTTGGGGTCGACGTCTGCCGCAGCTGCTGCAGAAGCCCATCCCAGGCCCTCGTACGGAGGGCTTGCGTTAGCATCCAGGCCGAAGATGCCAACAATTTTGGTGACCCAGCGCGCTATCGCTTCAACAGCCGGCAAGTCCATCTCGGTCTTTTGCTCGGCCATGTGTATGTTTGCTTTGCGGATGATCTCGGCGATGACACGCATCGCTTGGGGTGTATCGAATGAGTTTGTGAGCGCGGTCTCGACATCCTTCTTGGCTTGTTCCAGTTCAGCCAAGAGGCCATCCGAGGGCCTCTTATCGCTGATCGAAAGATTCTCGACACCACCCTTGGCGGCAGTTACTGTGCCACTTGCCTCAGCCAAGAGTGACTTGGTGTTTGTGAAGAAATTATTGACTGAGGTCTCCCAGTTATCTGCGTAAGTACGCATATCTGGTGAAATCTCCACTCCCTCGTTCCACCGACCTAGCAAGAACACTATCCGCATGGAACGCGCTGTGTAGTTTGACGCCAACGCATCCTTAATCGTTTGAAAGTTTTTAAGGGACTTGGACATCTTTGAGCCGGAGATCGACAGGTGACCCATATGTAAGAAATAGTTCACCCAGGTGTGCTCGTGCCCGTGCTGGCAGTAATAAGCCTCACTCTGCGCCAACTCTGGATCGTGTCAGTCATGAGAGTACGTAAAACTTTAGTATCGCTATGAATAACCCACCATTGTCGTGATGAGGGAATGCCAGATCGATGCCTAGAACACTTGGAATTAGTGTTTGCTCAAGAGATTGAGAAATACTGTAGAAATCGAGACTCGTTTAGAGACTCTGCAGCACCCGAGTAGATTCCAGGCTGGATCTGAATGAAAGGCGTAAAATCCAAACAGGGAGTTCCTTACCGCCCGAGTGGATATCCATACGCTCCCCGAGAACGTCGGAGGCCATCACACTGCACTCGATATGCCAGCCCGGCCGTCCGTGGCCCCATGGGCTGGGCCAGAATGGTTCGCCATTTTTCGATTTCTTCCACAGAGCAAAATCGGAGCTCCCTTTCTTTCCGCCAAGGCCCTTGCTCAGGGAACCCTCTCCCTCTTCCTGCAATGATTTATCGTTTCGGCTCTCAGGTCGAAGACGCGCATAGGTGTTCCCTGCCTTCTCGAACGCTGTGATGTCAAAGTACACGGAACCCTCCGCCTCGTACGCAAACCCCTTGTCGACTATCTGCTTTACGAAGCTCACAATCTGCGGGACGTACTCCGTAACTCTTGTGATCACATCAGGTCGAAGAACGTTCAGCGCACCCATGTCGTCGAAGAATTCTCCCTCCATATACTTCGTCAAGTCCGTGAACATGGTCTGGTCGCTAGTGTCGATGGTCTCTTTATATAGCGAATCCAGATACGGCAGTAGAATCTCTTCGGCGCCGTTGAAGATCTGATTGGCATTGAATGCAATAACAGCTGAAGTCATGTTGCTCACGTGCATCTTGACCTTTGCCTCGGCATCACCGGGCCTACCCTCTCCGGACAAGGCACCGCCTGCCAGCACCTTCCCGTACGCGGCATCTCTTCGTGGGATGTAGTTGTTCACATCCAATTCGGGACCGTCGGCCTCTATTAGTTGAGGAAGGTAGTTCTTCGCATATGATTGAAAGGCGGCTTTCCACAGCTCGGAAAGGCTCTCTTGTGTGTGGTCCTTCTTCTTTTCCAACTCAAGCAATCTTCTTCTGCGGGCTCTTATAATGATCTTATCGTCTATGTCGGTGATCTGCGGTAGTCGGCATTAGCGCCAAGGGAACCACGTAGGTGGAAAGTTTGAAACCGCGACTTACGCACATTCATGACAAATTTAACATCAAACCCAAAATAATTGGCTAAGATTCGCCGAATGATATCCTATCAAGTCTTAACAGAAGACCCCGGCCCCAGGTCATAAACACGTACAGTCGATAGATAGTTCCGGGCGTGTCCAAGATGACTTTGATCGTACACTAAGAGGACGGACAGTCAGTAAAATCGAGGGTTCTTAAGTCTCGAATCAGACGAGGAGTTCCGAACCTGTCGGACCGCAAGCATACCACGAGACCTTGCCCTTCTGAATCGGGACGAAGGGCACTGGCGCTCCCGGTTTGAGAGTGTTGTGGACTTTGATAGAGTCCATGGTGGGGATTGTCGCAAAGGTTCTTGCCCGCGTAAATCGAGTTGTTCGGATGATTGTAATAGACCGTCTAGATGTGCTGGCTAGGAGGTTCATCAAGGCCAAAATGGGTCGTACAGGAGAGCAGAAGGGAAGGGAACGGGAGACAGGGGGGTAAGTGAAATAGGAAGAAGAACGAGTGAGCGTAAAACGGGATTAAGGGCTGAGTCACCCTAAAGTTGAGTTACGGATGCATAACTCGGATGTCGCAACTTGGAGTCACTCAATAAGGAAAGCCCCTCCATTCGCAAAAGACATGTGTTCCATTAAGTGATTGATTGACCAATCGTTATCGTTATCGTGCAGACGCAGCCTCGCAGATCCCCCTCTAACTTCCCGTTACCCCGCTATCTGTATGCGGCTTAGTGTGCACCGTGGCGGTGGATCACTGATGCTACTAATGCCCCTCTAACTCAGCCTTGTGGCGCCAATTCAAGGTTTTCTTAACTTTCTATTCTTTTTTTCCAGTGGTCAGCCAGACAGGAATCTTCAGCACATTTCAACGATACGTGGACCTGGCCGCATCCGTGGGTATTGGACTCCCACCTCGGAGTGAAAATGCCCAATATCTCGCCTTTCCTGGACCCAGGTACTTTAACTACACCAAGCTCACTTGCCATTGTCCATCTGTCCCGTGACAACCTGCAGCCCGTCTATCTAAGGGATGATTCGGGCGTGGTCGACGGCTATGCTGAGGGCGCTGTCATAAACACGCGTTTTGGGTCTTTCCCACATTCAACCTTGCTCAATATACCATGGGGATCCCAGGTGCGCGCATCCATCGTGGACACAGGTTCCAGAGGCAGGAAGAGGAAGCTTGCGCAAGTCGGAGACGGTGACGGTCGGGACAAGGACAGTGAAAATACTGCCTCGGACGCGAAGCCGGCGCGGAATGCTGTGACAGCTTCAAGCGGATTTGTTCATATCCTTCCACCCACTCCTGAAATATGGACGGCCAGTTTACCGCATCGAACTCAGGTAGTGTACACACCTGACTACAGTTATATCTTGCATCGCATACGTGCAAGACCGGGCATGAGGATAATAGAAGCCGGCGCGGGAAGCGGCAGTTTCACCCATGCTGCGGTGAGAGCGGTTTATAATGGCTATCCAGAAACCCCGGATGAGAAGACAGGTAAAGTCTTCAGTTTCGAATTCGATAAGTCGCGATATGAGAAGATGCAAGAGGAGATCCATTCTCATGGCCTAGATGGATTAGTTCAGCTCACCCACCGCGACGTTTACAACGAAGGATTTCTGCTTGACGGGGAAGGTCCACAAGCGGAATGCATCTTCCTTGATCTGCCAGCTCCATGGCGCGCTCTCCCACATTTATCACGCAGGAGGCCGAAGCTAAATCAATTACCGGCCGACGCAAAGGCCCCGAACGGCACAGATTCGGACTGGAAATCGCCCCTACGCGCGGACAGAAGCGTGTATATCTGCACGTTTTCACCCTGTATTGAGCAAGTTACTCAGACAATCGAAGTGATGCGTCGCCTAGGGTGGATGGAAATCGAGATGGTCGAAGTCTGTCATAAGAGGATCAACGTCGCGCGCGAACGCGTGGGGCTCAACATGCCAAATGATCGGGGCACGAATTTGACGCCAGGCAGCGTTGACGAAGCCGTCGCGAAACTGAGGGAGGTCGAAATCCGGTTTAGGGAATTCCATGCAAAGACTCAAGATGACGACGCCACCATGGAGGACAACACGGTTGAGAAGGAAGCTGCTGAAGATGTCAACATGAACGGCGACGGGGACCAACAGGACGGGGCTGCGGAAGACACACAAACCACGAAACCGTGGATGCTTGGACGGCTTACGCACCGGACGGAGGCGGAACTCAAGACGCACACCTCGTACCTCGTCTTCGCCGTGCTGCCCCAGGAGTGGTCGGATGAGCAGGAAGCAGCCGCGTTCGAGAGATGGCCCTGCGGCAAGGAGAGCAAGGTCATCGGGAACCTGGACAAGGAAGCCAGGAAGCAGGAGAAGCGGGAATTCCTCAAGGGGAAAAAGCGGAAAAAGGAAGCGGATCGCAAGGCCGAGGAGGACGCAGCAGCATCGGACCCCAAGAAGAGCAAGACCGCCTCGTGAATCCCGTTTCGCGATATGACGTACTATTATGTATATGATACCCTGTGCCAATTACCATGAATAAAGTTGCTTGAGTTCGATCGTCCTAGAATGTGTTCCTTATTGAATCATCAGACCAACGCTATGGTTCTCGAGCAAGAGCATCTGGCGGGGCTCCCTGGGTGAGCAGAAGCCTCATGGATAAGACTTTTGACTTCATCCCCATCGCAATATCAAATCACGTAAGGTCAGAAGAGCCAGCTTAGGAGACGACCTTGATCGCTCAGTCGGCCTTGGTAGCGTAAAGAACTCCTGCAAGTCCGCGAGTGACCGTGGTTCTCTCCTCAATCTTACGCCAGCCTCATCTGATTCTATAGAAGTATGCCTTGACAGTTTCTTGAACGCTGCCCAAGGCTTCTACAGTAAATGCTTGGCGAAGGAGCCTCGCACGCTTGTGAGAGAGGGTGTAGGAGGTACAGGGAGGCTATGGACCGGCCATTATGTACAGCCTCCGGTCTTTCGAGGATCGTGCCGCGGCCCTGATAATTGGATGGTTGTGGTAGGTAATCGTGTGGCCATGCAGGTTGGACTGGGCCGTTAGTTTGATTGGGCAAGGGGTAAGCAGGCTCTCCGCCAGGCTTTCTTGGATGCGGGGGCAGTGCATCTTGTCACGAGATGGTATTACATATCTTGCCCGGCTCTTACGATTCCCATCTCCTTTTCTTCAGATACTTTACGACCTCCGGTATTTTCATATGCTATTCGGAGTCGCGGGATTTCAGGGATCCAAGTGGAACGGCTGCACCGTAACAGTCAGCGTCGCAGGGTCATTGCTCTTCAAACTTCGTCACGACCGCGAGGCTACTGTAGCTTTCTATTCTCAATAATTGAGTGCCAAACACTGCTTTCGACTTCGCTCCTCACTGAGTGTGAAAACCTCAACACACCCTCTGGCGGAATGACCGAAGAATGGAGGCCCTAGTGGCGGTTAGTCTCTCATCGAATATTCTACACTTCGTTGAGCTTTCTGCCAAATTGGTCCGAACAGCCAATGAGCTCCGGCACGATGCGTCGACTTCGGAAAACAGAGATCATGCTGCCATCGCAGAGCACCTTGAGACCATCGCCAATGGAGTGAAAGCTTCGGTTCAGGAGATTGAGGGGGCATCCGCCGCGGTCTCACCGGACGAGAAAGTAAGCTACTCGTTGGCTTGCCTCCAACTGTATTCCCTGCTAATTCACCCTTTGACCTTGGGCCCCGCATGATATCTCTCTAGGGTTGCTGCTGATGAACCTTGCACATATAGGCCCTGATACCAGTTGCCGAAGGCTGCTCCGAACTAGCCCAGGACCTCCTGAGGCGGCTCAAGGCATGCGGTGTAGGCGCCCAACAAGCCGACAAGCGATTCAATCGCACGAAACGGGCACTCAGGTGCATGTGGAGCAGACGGGAGATCGACGAGATCAACACCAGGCTGCAGTACTTCAGGAGCGAACTCGGGTTGCACATGACCTACGGGATCAAACAAGCCCAAGCTCAAAACCATGCCTCTCAAGCCTCCACAGACGATGTTCGGGTCATAAGGGATTCGGTGCAAGCTCTGGGGGTCAAATCAGATGCTAATGCGGCCGAGATCCTGCGCTCCGTGGCCGAGGTAAGGGTGGAAAACTCACGGTTCCATGCTCAAGCAACCCAAGCAGTCCCGGCGGCGCTGGGATGTGAGGCCTCGCTCCAGCACTTGATGCGATCGCTTCTCGATGAGTACGAAGAGCGCTTCTTGGAGGGGGTCGAGAAGAGATTCAGAGGCGCTGCCCGGCTCGAAATGGCGAACGCGCGCGCGTCATTGCTTCAAGGTATGCAAGAAGTGCAAGTCGGCACTGCAGAAACAGCCCGACACGACGACTACCATAGCGACCGCGAGTACGCTATGGCGGATCGAACAGATGGAATCACCTTTAAGGAGGAGCCGAGGCTTGAATGCCACGAGCTTCAGTGCCCTAACCGACAAAACTCTGAGAGACCGAGAAAGGAAAATATCAGTTGCATATCCAAGACATGGTGGTCCAAAAAAACCAGTTTAGGGAAGCTCTCATTTCACATCACGCGGGCAGTCGTTTTCAGCGATTACCAGCCTGCGACTAGTGTGTGTAACCTCACCGTGCACCTAATTCCATCGCCCCGTTGGCTGGCAACCGGCTGCTCATTCAAATACCAGAGCTTAACAGACCCGAGAGGGAAGCCCAAGCTTAAGTTACAACTTGAGACTTACCGTATCCTCGACGATGATCACGAGATATGGGATGTCATAGCAAGCGGCGACGTCACGAGACTTCGGACGATGCTTAGCCAGCGCCTCGTTTCGCCGTCGGATCGTGCCCATACTGGCGGGACGCTACTTCATGTGAGCTGTTATTTCCTAACGCATGATGAAGTCATACTGATATGTGGCAGTTCGCAGTAATCTACGGACGACTAGATATGTGTAAAATACTAGTCTACAGTGGTGCCGACGTGAATGCAGAAGACGGGTAATCTTGCGTTTCGTCCTAATAACTGCAGAGTCACGTATGGCTAATAAACCTCTAGGCTCGGAGACTGTGCCCTTTTAGTAGCGCACGAGCGTATTCCTTACCTCTACGAAGATCATGCCATATTCTATTTTCTCCAAAGTCTACCTCAAGCCAGCATGGAGCAATTTTGGGATAATTGGCACGCCGTCTGTAGGTCGCGATGGAGTCTGTACCGCACTTTTATGGAATACGGGCCGTCTGCTGGAACTGAGATGCTCGACGAATGGCTAAGTGCCTGCAAAGCGGTTGAGTTTGACTTCAATGTTTCAGGAGAGAGCTTTCTTTGCGGATTTTTAAATGACATTCGGTGGACTGGTCCTGACTTCAACATACTCGATCTGGTACATGACTGTTATCCACACCATGGCTATTACCGTTTGGCAAGCGTGGTCTCCGACGTTTTCGATGCTTTGGTTCGACGAGGAATTGGTGGCGTTGGTCCGGGACAAAGGCCAGAAATTCCTGTCGGTTTCGCAGCGCGTCTAATGTGTTTGGTGCTATCTCAGACTCTGGTCGAAGGCTCCGTGGGCATGGCTTCATCGCCCGAGGAGTCCGTACCTTACAGGGGCTACTATATCTCTGAAAGGTCGGCGGCCAAGCTCCGCTTCTTCGAACACGTTATATCGACCGGAATTGCCGACGACCCGGATTGTATCTTTGACTCTCATTATAGAGTTACCGTCTATGACTGGTTCTGGCATTATGGTTGGAAGCATATCTGGGACGAAATACTGGAAGAACATGGTTTTGACCCTGACTGGGTGAGGGACGGGGACGAACGAAGGAAGCGGGTGGTAACAGGGGAGACTTCAGCACACGAAGTCAAGGTTGGCGTCGACACTGCCGAAGTACAGCAGATGAAGAGGCGGCGAGCTTATGAGTGCGAAGAATAGAAGGCCTCATGTCTTCATACGAAGGTTTCAGGATGGGTTTGGCAAAAACAAACGTTACAGGTTTTGGTGTTTGGCGTTATCTCATTCTGCTTTTAGTTCAACCGACCCCTATCCACATAGCCAGCTTCGTACACATACACACATGGTGATAACTAGCATGGAGAGCATGGGAGAGATGCTATGTTTTGTGTAATTTCCAGACTGTCTAATACTATTCTTACGAAATCCTCACGCTCCGAATATCTCGCAAAAAGCACAGTAGAACAGTAGACAAGAAAGCCATCAGTAACCCCCGTACACCGGCTTCTGCGATGATATGATGCATATCCCCCACGCTTGACCAGCCCGTAGTATTTTGAACCCCCGAACGCCTTTTCGTGCACGAAACCATGCGACTCGCTCTCTAGGTACAGATCTCACCCGCCTAGCCGCCCAACGGCTCCTACGCCGCCGCAGCGCTAGCCACCCTCGCGGCCTCGCCAGCGACCGCCTCCTCCTCAGCAGCGACTCCGGGCTCAATAACGCCCGCCATCTCCGGCTCCTGCTTCTCGGCGACCTCGGCGCCCTTCTTCTCCTTCCCGTCCTCCTCGTCGACGACCTGCCCCATGCCCACGATGTCGATCCACTCCCAGGCGTCGACGCCGCCGCCGCAGTCAAAGATGGCCTTATCGTCATCGGTCCCGTCCACGTCGACCCCGCTCACGCGCCCACCGTCGCTGCTGGCGCCCTCCGAATCGCTATCCGCGGCCGCGGCGAGCTTATCTCCAACGCTACCAACGCCGCAGCCGCCGTCCACGAGGTCGGCGGCGCAGGTGCGCGCGACGGGGACGCCGTTCTCGCGCAGCACCTGCAGCACGGCGCGCAGGTTGAGGCGCAGCGCGCGCTCGGGCTCTTCGGAGCCGAAGACGCGGCGCGTGAGCAGCGGGAACAGGACGCCGAAGTCGGACTGGTTGAGGTGGGCGGACTTGCGCACGTAGAAGAAGCGCGGCCGCTCTAGTACTAGTCGGCGGTGGGACCCGGACCCGGATTCGAACGCGCGCGCGGAGACCGTCGCCGCACGCGGGTCCGGCGACAGCGCCCGCGCAGTCGCGTGCAGGTGCTCTTTCCACTTGAAGAAGTCCTCTGACTCGATGGCGAGCAGGGCGGTGCCGCCGGGCGGTGGTGGCGCATTGTCGTCGCCCACGTCGGCCGCCCCTGTCGCCAATGCCCCGTACGCGGGGAGCGGGAGGTCGAAGAGCGGCTTCGTGGTCTTCGCGAGCAGCGGGAAACACCACATATCAAGGAGGACGGCGACGGTGCGAGGCGTGACCTGCTTACGGACCCTGGAGCCGGGGGCCGGCGCGTAGAGCGGGCCTTGCTCCATGGACGTCACGTCCGGGTGGTCGGCGTAGTAGACGGACTTCAGGAACTGCACCGTGGTGGCGGCGCCGAAGCTGTGGCCCATGAAGACGATGCTGCCCGAGTCGTGGACGTGCAGCTTCCGCGCGAACTGCGCCAGGGCCTGCGGCGGCGTGCTCGCGTTGAGGTTTGTGAATTTTGACTTTGACTCGCCATCGTCAACGTCCAGCGCTAGCACCGCCTCGTGCACGAGCCCCAGCTCCCACAGTCGCACGCGCAACTGCTCGTTGCGCAGCTCGTGGATCTCGTCAGTGGCCTCGTGCGGGATGCGGCGGTACGGTATCACGCGCCGCGCGTACTGTCGCCGGAAGAAGGAGTACTGGTCCTGCTTCTGCTCCGAAGGTATCCGCACGAACGACACCACGGCGCTGCCGTCGCGGTGCTCCGGGCATACCACAACCACGCCGTGCGACGCGACCGACCCCGCGATCTGCGAGTACGCGTTGCGGTTCCCGCCGAGGCCGTGCGAAAAGATTGCCGTCGGCCACCGCTTGTTCGGCGTCTCCGGTTCGAGGAGCGGCGCGTTCTTGATCACGGGGATCGACGTGTAGTGCAGGTGCCGGGGAAGGAACCTGTGCGAGTTATATCCCGTTAGCGATCGATCTCTTTCAGTCATGCGCATAACGCGCGGCTAGGATGTTGGCTGTGACTTACGAGGCGGCCTGCGCCCAGAACGGGCCGACACCTAGGAACTTGATGTACGCCGACAGGTGATCCCGCTGCGGGGCCGGCAGCCAGGTTATCCTCTTGCCCTCCGAATCCGGCTGCGCGGGGTAGAATATGCGGAATTGGATGGTCTCGATCTCGGACGCGTTCGCGGGAGCCGGCGCCGGCGATTCCAATTCGGAGACCGGGATCTCGACATCGACGGTCCCGACCTTGTACGGTCCGGTGTATTCGGGAAATCTGGGGATAGGATTCAGCCGGGAGAGGTAGGAGGCGACCTTCCCGGCGGCTGTGAAGTTCGTGGGTTGTGCCATTCGCTGGCTCGGTTCCGGATTGTCGAGATCGAGATGTCCGGTCGACTGCGGTCTCTCGTCACTCTAGGTCACGTAAGAGATACGCTATGTCTAAAGTCTCCGAGTCTGTAGCGAATTCCTGGCTCGGTTAACTATCTCGGCGCGAGTATTCGCAATTCTGGATTGAAATTTTTTCCCTTTCTCATTCGCTCCCCGATATCTATAGCAACATATTAAGCCCTTTAGGCGAAGGTTTTACACGTAATCGTCGGCACAACCTCAATGGGGCGATACGGCCCAGGATGAGTCTATTGCGGTGTATAAAGATCTATCTGTCCCTTTTGAAGAAGAAATAACGTTGACGGTATGCAAGACGTGCGTAACCAGCAGCAAGTTACACTCGGACATCCCGGAGAAAAGGACGTCAAGGAAAGAAAGGGGCAACGTATCAGCCAAGATGGACTTCAAACTTATAGCCAAAAACCAATTAGAAGTCGCCAATGCCTCGGTCTCGTGCCGTGTTGCTCTAGCGGGACTAACGTCATCCAGGCCGCAAAACGATGGCATACGCATAGAGCAAATTGGCACGTGAAAGATACCGAGGCAAAACTTAGACCTTACTGTAGCAGTGTGGAGAAAATTGCATAATCATTAGTCCACAAAGACATGCGCTTCGAACATATACGGTAAGTTCCCTTAACATAAAGAAAACTTTAAATCTTCTGGTAGGTAAGAAAATTTTTATATGGCCTATGCGTACGAAGTACAAACTTCAATATGTTTGATGTGGTGACGGGGATCTAGTGAGGCACTATGTAGTATAACCAAGGCCCGTCCCGAATGGCGTCATTGCCCATCCGCACGGTACCTGGTATACCCCTGTTAATGCCGTGGCAGCCACAAGCAACAGCCGTTTAGAATTGGTATACGATGTATCTAATCGTATATCACTTCATTGCTAAATATAACCTTCTACATATGCCCGTTAAAGCTCGCTATGCATCTAAACCCAATAATGCAGTGCACGTACTGATAGTGTGTCCTACCCTATTCAAAATCTACTGCCACTCAGAATCGACCTTCTCCCACTTATCAAGGAAGCCCTTGAAGAACTTGACGCCGAGGCCGGGATCCAGGGCGCCGGTCGTGGCGCGGATCGAGTGCATGCTCAGTTGCGGCATGCCGCAGTCGGCTGCCTTGACGCCGAGGGCGCTGCTCAGCGACGGACCCACAGTGCCGCCGCTGCGGGAGTCGTTCCGGATCTGGAAATGCTGGGGCGTGACTCCCGACAGCTCGCAGACCCGCGTCAGAACGGCCGTCGCCACCGAGTCGGTCGTCATGTGCCCGTTGGAATCTGTGCAGATGACGATGCCGACGTTGAGACGCGGCGCGTGGTCGTCCAGGTAGCGGCTCAGGAAATTGGGGTGGGCGGCGTGTGTCACGTCGGCCGAGACGAGGAAGGAGCGCGAATAAGTCTGCCCGATGACGCCGGGACCGTACGGCTTCTCTTTGCTACATAGTGATTCCACGGTCCGTTCGATGACAGAGGGTAGGAAGTTACCTTTCGCTCCCTGTCGCAACAGGGAACTGATCTCCTCGTCGTCGAACAGCGCGACTAGCTTGATGACACCGTCATCATCGTTATCTTCCGAGGCAAGCAAGCCCTGGAAGGCGCCCCAACTGCAGAGCTTATCATCGATTCTTCCTGCGAAGATGAATTCCTTATCCATACCACCAACCGTTGCGGGTTGCAGGTCGAAAAGCTCCAGCTCCCAGTTGACGATCTTCGAGTGGTCCTTAGTGCCAAGTTCTTTCGAAATCAATTGAACCAGTCTCGGCGGCTGGGTGGACGCGAAAGATCCGGCCGGACCAAGTGGTTCGACGGGTTTCGGGTTCAAAGCAGGGTAAAGGTCGGAGTTGTCAAGACCGATAATCGGGACAGCTTGCGTTTCCTTGTTGTTTTGACCCATCATCCCAACGCCAAAATGAGGCGCAAGGGTAGGAACACGAGCAACTGCATCCGTCAGCAAAAGCGAAGATATCGTTTATTGAGGCAAACTCACTTGGCCAGTCCAGCTTGACTAATTTGGTCGAGGATTTGCTAGAGTCGTCCCTCACTATCACTCTGCCTCCAATGCTGAGGTCCCGGTCCCACCAAGTCTCGTTTAAAGCTCCAGCGTATTGAGCAACACCCAGTTGAACATAGCCAGCTTTCGTCGGCTTGTTGCTGACCGGCTTCAGCTTCGCAGTCAGCGCGTCGATGTGCCCCGCAATCATCGCGACCCCATTTCCAGGTTTATAGGCCTTTCCGACCGTGAAAGCGATAATGGAGCTGCCGTTTCGTGTAACGAAGTATTTGCCGCCGGGTTTGACCTTGTTAGACCAATCGTCTCGAGCCGGAAGCTAGGTTGAGGTCAATCCACATGCTCTAACTATGCCTTACTCATAAGAATCACAGACCTCCTTGTAGCCAACAGCTGCCGCCCTGCTCTTGAAGTATTCTACCGTGTGGAAGACGGTTGGGTTCTCCTGTAAAAAGCTACAGAAAGGCTCGGTGAATGCCTCGGGATCCGATCGTATTAAAGCACACGTCTTACACGGCAGGAAACCATCCTTTGTGCCACAATCCTCCGCCGCAGGGGACGTATTGCGCACGCGTATCTGCCCTCCAGAGACGATGTCGCGAAAACAACTTTTGCAAATCGGTAGCGGTCCGCGCTGGTGATACAGGTCGAAAGCCGTCCACGCTCTCTCAGCCGCAGACATCGGTTGGCCCCCCGTGACTTCGGAACGTTCGACGGGTTTAGGGGGTTCGAGGATGACTGGTGAGGCGTTCTCGGCAGCCGCCATCCGAAGCGACAGGTTAGACGAGCGCTGGCGCAAGAATTCGGGAGTGTGGCGGGTCATCTTCTATGTACAAATACCTTACGAGCAGGACAGGACGGAATATGAAATGATGGAAGTCTAGAAGCGTAAAAGCAAGCAGAGAGAAGCAGGAAATGGGAGGAAGCAATGTGAACTCGTGTGCCTGGGGCTGGCGGTGACCCGGAACGTCACTATTAAGATGATCACGAGCTCACGCGACAGAGTCGATAAGAGCTGATGCTGGTTTGATAAGCGCTTAGCAGTGTTGCCTTGCCGTTGCCGGGGCATTGAATCTTGCAAAGACCAATGAGCGGGAGGTGCCACATTACGCTCTACCCCTTTTAGGTAAGAGATGATCAGGGGTGGTGCCACTGCCCGCGTCTTCTTGCTGAGAACTTGAGCCAAATATGGGAACCGAATGGTTAAAAGCTGGCAGATGATGATATTCGCATATTTCATAACGGTTATTAGCAGCTAATAATTATTAAGCCTGAATTGATAAACGAACTTTCGCTCGGAATAAATAGATGGCAGCAAGGATATACCTGGGTGGTCAAAGGTGACTCAACTATAACTATTACGGCCAGAACCTGACAGGATCGCACCCGGCTGGAATTCACATCCACTTAGAACGAGAGAGTGCACTAATAAATAAACAAGGCGGATTGGAGAATTGCTCAAGGTGGAGGCTTTATATCCTCAGTTCTGTTGTTAAGTACGAGACCTAACTTGGGACAGCTAAGTATCATATGTACGCTTTACTTGCCAGCCCAACCCTGAATCTCGTCCAACGTCAGGACGTACTCATCGTTGTAGATCTGTCATTCATTAGCGCGTTTTCAAAGACTTGGGATCATTAGCAGAGCCACCTACCTCCTTCAGAACGTCGACGGGATTCCACTCGGGGTTATCGATGAACCCGCTTCCCCAGACGGCGAAATAGACCCAGTCGGCTTGGTACGCCTGGAGTAGATCTGGCAGGGGAGCGGCCCCGACTTCGGTTGCGGCAATCAACTTCTTGCCACTGCCGAGCTCGTAGAGCTGGCCGTATTCGGATGACATAGGCTAGGTATAACATGTCAGCGAGCGCCCAGTCAGGTCTCCCCCCTCGAGATGATACTCACCCCGTGGCCTTGGGAGTATACATCCGCGCTCAGGATATCGACTGTGGAGTTTCCGGGATACCAGTCGGCTGCCAATGAGTTCCAGGTCCAGATGAGGTTGTTGATGCCGTGGTGGTTCGTCAGTCGGTCGTACAGGAGATCCCAAAGCTTCTTGGCCGGCTCGGGCCCTTGAGCTCCCCACCTAACACAGTCAAGTTAGCAGCGGTTTTATGTTGCCATATAAAGGAGATGAGAAGCCAAGTCAAGCGTGTAGAATGTAACTTACCAAAACCAGCCGCCTTCGGCCTCGTGCAGCGGGCGGAAGAGAACGGGGACACCGGCATCCTGCAGACGCTTCAGCTGCACGGCAATGGCATCGATATCGCGGATGATCAGGGTATAGTTCGCGTTCGTAGTGTCAGCGAGCGCTGTCGCAACATTGAAATCGGTGGCCCTCGTGTAGAAACCGCTCCACCACGGTTGCTCGTCGGTGTTGTACAGCCCGGTTGGGGCGTTCCAGTGCCATAGGACCGAAACGATACCCCCACGCTCATGATGCGTAATGGCGTCCTCCATGGTCGTGGCAATGTCGCCCTGGAACTCGACCCGGGATGGACTGTAGTCCATAAGATCGACGGATACGACGGCCGGTGTCTTGCCGATATTTTCCGTGATCCAGTTGGCATACGAGAGATCCTGCTGGCCCGACAGGATGTTCTTTCCGTAGATCGAGATGAGGTAGTCGTAAAGCGCGTACGCGTTAGCATCGGCATTGGGATTCACCAGGGACGTATTAATGTCGTGAGGTGGTCGTGGTGCAGATGGAGTGAGAGTGATGGAGTCGATAAGATACCTGTCGTCCGTTCAGCCACCGGAATCGCAAAAGGACTACATAGTAGGACTCGAAATTTACCAGCCCCAGTTCGTTACGAAGTCGATGGTGTTATCGCCCTCCTCCAGCAGCACCTGTCCACCCTCTGCGGTAGCCCAGGCATCACTAGCCGCGAAATAAACCTCGCTAGACGAACCGCCATTGAGGATCATACTAGTCCGCTTCTCGCCGTAGATGCCGGCATAGCGGATGCTGATGTCGTACAGCTTCAGACTGTCGCTCGTCACCGTGAAAGTGAGCTTGTCCGTCGCCTCCTCAAAGCTGGTAACGTATCCGGTTCCTGCGTCGCCGGCGGTCAGAACAGACCCTTTAATACCAAACGAGACGACACTCGACATAGCCACGCTTCACGCACCCGAATACCCGGCCAGCGCCGTGTCCACGACCGTCCCCGAGAGCACTGCATCCTCGGCCTCGAACTCCAGCGAGTCTTGGCAGACAGCCGTGGAGATGCCCGCAGCGAAGACGAGGGCCGCCTTGAGGCTTCCCGCAAACCAGCGATTCGACATAATAGCTAGCTGACCACAGAGCTCTTCTGGAATTGGAGATCAGATCTCAGCGACACCGTCCATCCAAACAATTATCACGTCCAGCCGGAACGCGTCGGCTCTTTTATTTTCTTCGAATCTCATATTCTTGAAACTTGGATGCCACGAATTACAGTACGTAGCTCGTCGCGGAGAAATTACAACGCTGGGCGACGGAGAAAATAGGCAGTTCCTGGAACAACGGAGCACCAGTCTCCGTCGCGGCGCTCGAAATCGGCAGGCCCGGGCCGCTGGGCAGGAAAGTTCCATTTCCTTCTCTATTCAGTCCATCCGGCTGCCTAGCAACTCGTTCACTCGCTCGGGAAACATGCTCAATCACGAGGTCGGCCGCCTCACCTTTTCAAGAATGCAAGACCAAATGATCGTCATCGCGATCGCGAGGAGCACCATGGCCCCGCGCCCCCCTGAAGATTATCTATATATAAGAAGCCGGGGTGACGATGCCCCACTTGCGGAATGACGGCATTCTACCCCTGTCATTGGACGGGATCCGCAACACCAAGACGGTACTATTACAACAGATTCAGTATCCAACTGATGCCAGCCAAGCAAAGTTCGCTATCCAGACTGCTGGTCTACGTCTTCATATTTCAATTTATTAAATGTAACTAGAGCGACGGAATCAACAATTGTTGCAAGGACTCTGCAATGTGAAAGTAGTAATCAATTAAGTGGTGCGTGGATGTGCGTAGTCCTAAGTGTTTGTGTGTTGAGGAAGCAACCGAATGCCGTTGTAGCATAGGCTACTGTACGCATATAGAAGCCCATTAGACTGCGCACAATAGGAGTCGGTGCCCTTTAGGAGCGTCAGCTGTATACCATCCTGGTTGACTTGATTACCGATTTCTATAATACTAAGTAGTTGTACAGTTACGGTGCGTGACCCGAACAGAAAGCTCCAATTAAGCAGCTGCATCACACACCACTCAATTCCGGGCTCTCTCTTGGATACCTAGGCGTACTAGAACGTACATCGAACGGTATTAATCACCGACGACTCTCACCCCACATGCGAGACCTGGATGCTGCCGAAGGCCCTGTTGATGCGGTCTTCGTGTGTGCACTATTGTCTTTATGATAATTCGGGGGTGGTGGTGGTCAGAGGTCGAAGCAACTCCACCGAAGTCCACGGATTGCATAGTAGATTGCGCAATTGCCAAGCGCACGCCACCCATTTAGCCCTTCCTGAAATGGACGTTTATCCATTTAAAACTTTCGTAGATGGATATCGTATTTATAATAAGTGGTCCTTATAGCGATATAGGTCTCGCTATTAATAAAGCCTTATTATATAAAAAGTAATATTAGTAGGTAGCTATTTAAACCGTTATATAAAAATTCTCTGTCGGATATAAAGGACATCAGTTTTCTTATATTAATTAGTTAGTTACGTAACAAACCGTTTTAAACTTTAAAGTAATTTAGTTACGAAACATATATATTCCGATTAAAGGGAAGCTTTCTGTCAGATATAGTGGATATTAGTTGTATTTTGCCTTACTAAAATCAAGCCCCATTTTTGAGGTTGGGCTGTGTTACGGCCAGCATTAATATAGCATGGTAGCTAGTCTATTGGCGTTATGAACGAAGATTCTAAGCTGAAGAAAAAAAGGAAAAAAAGGCAAAGTCGCAAAGTACGTAAAGATTTACAAATATCCTTACTTTCTGTATGGCAGGTGGTTAATTCATATGGCAGCTATTAGCTTTATATAACGGTTGCCAGCCTTACGGTTTGATTCTAATAGTTACCGTTATATTACCCTTTTTTAGAAACTTATATACGATTAAAGAAAGTATATAAGTTTTTGTTAATTATAAATACCGTTTTATTTATTAGTTTAGTTCTTATTTTTACGGCCTTATTATTATCAAAATGGTTTCTAGAAATTTTATCGATAATTATTACGCGTATTTATTTTTATAAGCGGACCGATAATTTAAATAATTTAAAATATTTTATATAAAACCGTTTTATTACGATTAAAACGTTTTTAAAGTTAGTTATAAAGTATTATATTTTATCGTGATCGTAAGTTTTTTATTTCATTTAATATTATAAGTTTTTATAATATTTATTAAATTTTAATTATTTAATTTATTTTATTTCGAATTTTGGTTTATCGTTAATTTTTTGAAATAACGGTAAATTTTAAGTTTTATTAAAATATTAAGTTATCGTTAGTTTTATGTAATCGATTGGCGTAAAATAAATTAATTATTTTATAATTTAATAATAAATCGAAAATAAAATTATATTAACGTTTTTTAAAACTTTAAAAACTTTTATTTATTTTAAATTTAAATAACTAATTAATATTTACGTTACGAAATTTTCTTTTCCGGAAAAAAACTTTGTTACCGATTTTAAAATCGATTAAATAACGTTTTTTTATTAATTTACGTTTTTAACATTTTTACGTTTTTAACGTAAAATTTTTTTTAAATATTTAAACGTTTTTAATTTATTTAATAATCATTAATATCCCTTTAAATTAATTCCGTTTTTATTTTTATTATATTTAAATTTAACGAAAATAAATTCCGGATATTTTTATTTAATATAATCTTTAACAAAATTATATTAATTAATAAATATTATAATAAATTATATACGAAATTTAATGCCGGTATATATATGTTTTAATCGTTTTAATATTTATTAATATAAAAACGTAAACGTTAATTTAATTTATAATTTGTAAATTTAATAATTTTTTAAATTTACGAATATAAAACGTTTTTGTAATTATATTTTATACCGGTAAATTCGTTTAATTTAATTAAAAACAAACAAATCAACTATTTTATATTATTATTAATTTAAAGAATGGATAATTTTTAAAAAAAAATATAAATATTAATAATTTCGGTTAATTAAAATTTCGGTAATATTAATTCTTTTATTTAATAAAATTATTATAATTTTGTTAAATTTATCGATAAATATTTATACGTAATTATAACCGTAATAGTTTTTCGGTATATTTTTTCCGTCGACAATAACGTAATTTTGAATATTATTCGGAATAGAGAAAAAATTAAAAAGTTTCGGAATTTTATTTTAAGGTATTTTGTTTTAACGGTAATCGTAATAATTTTAAATATATTATCGGATATTTTATTTAAGCCGGAGTTAAATATATTTTCGTATTAATGTTTTAATTATTTTATTTTAGTTAAAGTTCGTAAATATTTTAAATACGTAAATTTTGTAAATAAATACGGTATGGAAAAAATTATAGTTGTTAATTATTTTTTCTGATATTATTAATTTATTATTATTATTATTTACATTTTATGCTTTATTTTTATAATGGATAAGGTTAATTAAATTAGTACCGTATTGTTGGGATCTGGTGCGTTGGTATGCACCTGATTGGTTGGCCCGTACAACGCTTACCTTAACGCGTCTGCATTAAACCTACATACCTTACCTATATTTAATATTTCTGCATATAATATGGATCATCCTGATCCTTCCCAGATATCGTTAATAATATATATATCGTTATACCAATAACATTTAATGAAGTATTGCGTATCTTTATATAGTAGCATCTTTTCGGTTCTTAGAACGAAAATTGCAGTTAAGCTTTTCTGTTTTTTGTTATTCGCAGTATATTGTTACAAAATTGTAATTAACGCGCTACGAGATTAATTAACCGGCTTAAAGTTATTATAATCGGCAAGGCTATAAAAACAAGTCCGTTCGGTTAAGTATATTATAAAAATGGAACCCTATTACGATCAGTTAAGGCCCTTACGTAACGAAGTCGCCTAGTAAAAGGATACTTATGTATTATTACCCCATAACTCCTTTACCGAGCTGAGAAAGTTAATTTTAAAGCAAGAACGATTCCGCCTTGAAATAAACCGCTTACGCAAAACCGTCGAAATGCTTGCCGCGAAAGCTGCTGCTAAAAGAAAGTAGCGCGAGCTAGCTGAATAAAGCCAGCAGGTAGTGGAAAAAGAACTTTATAAGGTTAATAGCATAAGCGAATTATATAGATAAAAATTTAAACGATTCGAGAAATTGTTAACCAGTAAGCTCCATTTAAGGAGCAATAGCCCGTTACCGGAGACGGGACCGTCGAGACCGTCGAAGCTATCGAAACCAGCAAGTATATCGTTGCCGTTTAGGTTGCCACCTAAGCATTTTTAGACTGTTATTACGAATCCAGAATACGGTTACATACCTTTAGCCGCGGACGTATTAAAATTCCCTTTTTTAAAGAAGTTTTTTTTACTTAAAAAAAAAAAAGAAAAAAGGGAAAAAGAAGGAAACGAAGTTGATTTTTTTTCCAGCCGACCTTATAAATAATTGGCGCGGCTTGGCCGGTAACGGCTTACGAGTAAGAACCTTATTAACAATATCGTTTTATACGTTATTTTTTTCGTTTTTATTTTCGGACAGCGATGGTAATGGCGGTAGCGGTAGCGGCGGAGGTGGTGAAGGGAGCAGTAATAGCTCCTTTTTATTATCCAGCTCCTTATCGTCGTCCGATTCTGATTCGGATTCCGATTTAGATTTAGATACCGAAAATGACTCGAATGATTTAAGTAATAATGATCGAAAAAAACGTCGTAAGAGTTGCGATAAAAGTTATAATAAGAAGGATAAGAAAAAGCGTAAGGAGAAATCCAAAAAGAAAGATATTTTCTGTTAGAAGCGCTTTAACTTTGCTCTTAATAAGGAGAATTATTTAAAAAGTTTCGAAAACTGGAAGTTTTAAAAAAACGCCTTAAATTTCGCATTCGAAAAGATAGGTTACGAAAAGGGAATAAAATTCTTTACCTTTGATAAGTTTTGCCTGGCGAAAGTTATTACCAAAATGATCCGTCGGGTACCTTTAAAGCTTGTTACCGGAATTAAAAAAGGTACGAAAATATTAAAAACCTTCCGTAAAACCTATGCAGCGATTAAAAAAATACGTTAACGTTCCCTTTAGAAAGAATTAAGCCAATTACGTTATAACGGTAAGAACTTAATCGCCTTTATTACGAAATTTTAAAAAATAATCCGCGACGTTAAGGAATGCGGCATAAAGTTAAATAAGGACTAACAAGTTACGATATTTTTAACCGTTATTAAAAAAAAGGCAAGCGATTAATATCGTATAATTAATTCCGTATTTCGAAAAACGGATTATATCTTTTATCGCTTTATTAACGATTTTAATAACAAGTTTTATTATTACGTTAAAAAGGTTAAAAGCGACGGAAATGGCAACGATAAGCCTAAAGGCCAAAGCTATAATGCGAAAGGCCGAAATAATAATAATAATAACAGTAAGGGAAAGAATAATAATAATAAACCTTTATAAAACGCCAAAGGTAAGCCCCTTTATTAAAACTGTAAAAAGTATGGTTACTTATTAAAGGACTGCCGAAAGCCTAAAAAGGATGGCCAATAAAACGGTTAACGTAATAACGGACGTAACGGTAATAACGGCAGGTCCAATAACGGTAATAATAATAATACGAACAGTTAATAACGTTAATCGGAGGCGTATTATATCCCAAATGGACTTAAAGATCTATATAATTAATCCCTAAAAAGATACCAAGTTAGTTATGTTGTAAAGGTTAATTAAGTTAAAATAGCTAAGATTATAAAGTTATTTAACCGAGCGATAATATAACAGGACGTTTCGTTAAAGGGCGTATTTACTTTAAAGGGCGTTATTATTTTAAAGGGCGGTTCCGGCCCTGGCGCCAGCTTTATTACGCGGGAAAGCGGCGTTAAAGAAAAGTTTATAAAAAGAAAGCCCGATAATAATAACGAAGCGGAATATATTCGAGAAAAGCCCCGAGTTATAATCTTTTAATCGCATAACGTATAAAAGGAAAACCGTAACGAAATCCTATAGGATTCGGGAGCTAACGTATTTATTACGAATAACGTTAAAAATTATTTTCCGAAATAATTATTAAATATCCGAAATAAAAAGTTTATGATTATTACCGAAAAAGAACTTATTTAGGTTAAGATAATTGGTATAATTAATTAGGACTTGAAAAGGTTTAAAGGCGAATGCAACTTTATAGCCCTGCGGTATACGTTATATATACCGTCGTTCCCGTTACATATATTTTCCGGCGAGATTTTTTATAAACGCGGAAGATATTTTAGCAAAAATTGTTTAATTAATAATAACGGAACGAAATTAATAACGATTAATATATTAAAGCAAGGTTTTTTTTTTTAAATATACGGTTGCAAGGAGCTTTCCGTAAAAGGCCTAATTAACGAATATTAATAAGGATACGCGCTGGGTATGGCTTAAAGTAAGATAAATAATATATTAAAGACTTTCCAAGCCTTTATAATTAATAAAAAGGTTATAATAATTAAAGTTGTTATAAAAAAACTTATTTTTTGGCACCGCCGTTTATGTTACCTTAACGATAAACGATTAAAGTGGATTATTAAGATAATTACAGGAATAAACCTAAAGGAATTAAACGTTAAACCGTTTATTTGTAAGGCTTATAATAAAGCCAAAATAACCAAAATATTTTTGAAAAATTTCCAAAAACGAAAAACGTACGTTAAAAAATTATTTTAATATAACGTAGAATAAATTAAGCCCGTTATTATCGAAAATAACGCTTATTATAACCTTATTATAAACAACGTTAACCGTTACCGCGTTTTCAAAACGTACAAAATTAAGGATGAGGTGCAATAATATCTTTGTTTCTATATTACGAACGTAAAAATCAGGTTAACCTTGGATAACAAAACTATTAAAACTTTCCGTATTAATGGAGGTAAGGAATTTGGAATAAACTTGTTCGAAACTTTTTACGATACCGAAAGGGTTAAATTAATTAACTTTAATTTTTATAATTAATATTAAAACGGTATCCCAGAAAGAAATATTCGTATCGTTTAAAATAACGTTCGCGTTATAATCGTTTAAATACGTATCCCGACTTACTTTTGGGATTACGTTATGGAAGTAACGGTTTATATACTTAACCGTACGGGATAATTTACGATCGAGGATATTACGTTATAGGAATGTTATAATTAAACGTTAAGAATTAAAAATAAAACGAATAAGCCGGATAACGCATATTTACGAATTATTAGCAGTCGTTATATAGTTCTGATCGACGAAAATTACCGGATTAAAGCTGAGAAACTGGAAGCATATAGCGTTAAAGGCCTTTTTTTAGGGTATTAGGGCGAACATAATTATAAGGTCTGGTTGTTAAAGGGCGGTCGTTTCCTTATTATACCGTATATACGAGTTTACGAAGAGATAGGTATATTGGGAAAAAAGAACGAATTATCCGATTTAAAAAATATTGTAAGGTTTTTGCCTCCTTATATATAGCGCAAATTACGTTACCGACCCCGAAAAAAGGGTATAAATATCCATAACCGCGACGATAACGTTGTATTAAACGATTAAACGGACGACGAAACGAAAATTGTTAAACGAAAGCGAGGTAAACCGAAAAAGGTTAAGCTAGAATTGTACAAATGCAAAGTTCCTAACAAAAACCTTAAAATTATAAAGGTCTTAATTTAAAAGGGCGTTAATTATTATCTAGGTATCCATAATTTTAATTTCGTTAACGAATCGGAAAACGATTTTTATGGAATTCCAGATAACTATATCGCTATCCGATAAACGTACGAATAAATGCATATACAAAACGTATATAGCAATAAATTAATTATACTTAACGTCGATAACGACGGGCCTAATTTTAAAAAAGTTATAAAAAGTTTTAAATAAGATATATGGCTTAAAGCTATTAATAAAAAGATTAAAGAAAACTTATAACGGGGAACTTTCGCCTTCAAACTAACGACCGAAGTTATTAAAGGTTACCTGATAAACGTTAAATAGGTACTAAAAAAAAAGTATATCTTTACGGGCGAATTAAAGAAATATAAGGCTCATATTTGCGTACGAAACTTTATTTAATACAAAGGCATAAATTATAACGAAACAACTGTAAATACCGTACGTGCAATATATTAGCGTATCCTTATAACGCTAGCAGCAGTTATGGAATGGTATATATAACAAATCGATTTTATCGCAACGTACCTTAATAATAATTTAAAAAAGGATATTTTTATAAAGCGCTTTTTTATATTACGGGAATATTTCGATACCTATTTTAATAAAAAATAACGTTTTAATTTTATACCGGAAAAAATTATTAAGTTAATAAACCCTTTATACGGATTAAAGCAGGCCGGTACCGCATAACAAAAAAAAATCCGAATAATATTTGTAAAGCACGATTTCCGGCCGTTAATATTCGACGACGTAATATATATTAATACAAAGACCCGAAATATAATTACTTTATATATCGATAACTTTTTACTTTTTAACCTTAACAAAGGACGTTTACGATATATAGCAGACGTTATTATAAGCAACGTTCCTATAAACGACCTCGAAGTAGCAAACTGGTACCTCGAAATACGTATCGTCCGATTATCCGAAACGGGTAACGTCCGCTTTGACCAAAAATAATATATCGATAAAACGTTAGCAAGCTTAAAAATGAATAATATACGGGCGGAACCGACCCCCTTTATTAAGGAACATTTAAACTACGTATTTTGTTATAAAAATACGGCTGATAAGCAGGATATTTTCGATTACGCAAGTTTCGTTAGCAAATTTAATTTCTTTAGTTGCATAACGTAACCCGATACGGCGTTTATTACGTTTATTTGGGCACGTTTTATAAGCAACCCGTTACCGAAGCATCGAAAATACATTAAACGTTTTTTAAAATACTTGAAAAGTACTTTAAAACTGTTTATCCGATACCGAAAGCTAAACGAAATATATCTTTATTACGTATATAATAAGCTAGGATTATTTATAACGGTTAACGTAAGCTTTATAAATAACCCTGATACAGCTAAATTAATTACTGGTTACGTTTTATTTATGGCGGAAACTTCGGTAACGTAAGCGTCGAAACGATAACAAGTTGTTACGAAATATATTTCGGAAGCTAAATATATAATACTAGGTACAGCAATTACCGAAGCAATTAGCGTACGTATTTTTTTCGAAAAGCTTAGATTTATGCCTAAAGGTTTTATTATTATTTTCGAAAATAATAATGGTGCAAAAAAATGGGCTAAAAAAAATACCATGTTACGGAAAAAGCGTTATATATACGTTAAATACCATTATATACGCCAAGAAATCCAGGAAGGCCGAATAAAGGTTAAATATATTAAAAGCGCACAAAACCCAGTTAACGGATTTACCAAGCTTTTGGATAAGATAATATACGAAAAGTTTATTACTAACTTAAATCTTAAAAATATTTAAAAGTACTTGCAAAAGGGTAACTTTAACTGGCAAAAAAATGGTCCCGCTGGACTTTTTTTGTACGGAAAAAAGGGCGTTCCCCTATTAAAACCTGTTCTTCGTCCGAAAATGACGACCGCGGCATTTTTCCTACGATTACCCGAAGGCATCCGTTTATCTGTTAGCTTTAAGGTTTTAACTTCCCGTAAAATTACCTATATATTTCTATTCCTTCGACTTTTATATACCAGATTAAAGCTTAATAACCCGGTAACAATTAACTACGATATATAGCTTACAGCTAATAGGCGTTCCCGAACTTACCGGATTAAAGCCCTTACTTTTTAGCCACCCGAAAATAAAAAGACCCAAAAAGTAATAACCTTAATTACTTACTAATTTGCTGATAAAAAATGGGCCACTTATTTGCAATTAAAAAACCTTTAAGGCAGCAGGCTGGCGCGATATAGTTGTTTCCGCATACTAATAGCCAAGCAACCCCGGAACGTTTCGGAAAAAATGGGCCCCGCTGGCCGGCGCGGCCGTAACGGCACGGTAAAGTAATAAGGCCGGCTAATTGGTACAACGGTTAAAATGTTAGCCTTAATTAATATAAAGGGCAAGGGTTCAATCCCGGATTATGCAACATATTGTTTTTTATCGATTTCTTTGCAGTTTTATCAATTTTTATTACCTTTTCTGCAGTTTTCTATACAGAAGTTAGGGTTCGATTTTTAGACATATTAAATAGTTAAATTTTCTAAAATTTTGCAGTGCATATATAACGCAAAAGGGCGTATTGGGATCTGGTGCGTTGGTATGCACCTGATTGGTTGGCCCGTGCAACGCTTACCCTAACGCGTCTGCACTAAACCCACACACCCCACCTGTATCTAATATTTCTGTATACAACATGGATCATCCTGATCCTTCCCAGACATCGTTAGTAATACATACATCGTCATACCAATAACATTCAGTAAAGCACTGCGTATTTTCACACGTATAAAAAATTTTCAATTTATATTTTAATCGGTATTTCGTTAATAATAATAATAAATTATTTTAATTATTTTAATAAAATTAAGGTTTAAAAGGTTCTTTTCGGGTTTTAATTATAAATAAATTTACCCTTTTCTATAATAAAGTATTTGCGGCGATATTTTTTTATTAGGTTAATATTAAAAGTTAATATCAAAAAAAAATCGGTTTATCGAATTTAATGCGTAAAAAAAATAGGTTTATTTATAAAATATAATAACATTTAATGATTAATAATAATAATAAACTTTTATTTTTAAAATATAAGGTAATAATATTTGAAAGTTTAAATTATAATAAGTAATTTTCGGTTTTAAATAAGATATATTTTTTTAAGGTTATAATTTTCGAAAAATATTTTATAAATTTTTCTTTATTATCTTATTATTATTATTATTAAATAATATTTTTAATTATGTTACGGAATATATTTAATTTTATTTTAATCGGTTAATTAAATCAAAAAAAAATTAAAAATTAAAATTTTAAAAGTAAGTTATTTTATTTTTTCGAAGGTTTATTTTTATTTAAATTTTATTATAAAAAATCCTTTTTTTAATAAACGATTTAATAATTTAATTATACCGTTTTTATAATAATAAAATATTTGTACGTAACTATAAAATTTTATAAATAAATAGATCATGGTATAATTATTAAAGTTTTCAAATTTGTATTTTTAAATTATTTTAATTTTGATTAAATTAATGGAAATATTTACGTATATTTTTATAATAATATCGAAATAATTTATTTTTTTAACGTTAAACCAGAACTTTTTAATATTGTTTTAAAAATTAAATTTATATAACCGGTAAATAATTTTTTTTAAAATATTTTTAATATTTTTTAAAGCCGAAATAAACTAATACGTTATCGACGTAAACGTTTAAGTAATATTGAAAGAATTCGTATAATTAGGTATTAATAAACGATTATTATTAAATAAAATTTATTTCAAATTTAAATAAAAATATTTTTATTAAAACGTTTTTTAATAAGTTTTAAATATTATTAAATATTTTAATTTAATAACGATATAAAATTTATAAAACTTTGAAATAATATTAATTTTAATAAAACGTTTAACCTTTTCATAATTAAATATAATACCGTTAAATAAAAAGAATTAAAATAAAACAACTTTTTAAAGAAAAATATTAAATAAACGTTCGATGAATTAAAAGTTTAAAAACAAATATCAACCGGCCAAATTTTAAAATTACGTTATAACCGGATCGGAAATTTAAAAAAATCTTTTTAAATAAACAAAAAATTTTAATAAAAGTTTCCGGATTCGTTTTACGTATTCCGGATTTTTATTTTCGGAAAAAACTTTTTTTTTAATCATTATATATTTTTTATTTTAATAAAATAATTAACGTTAGAACCTTCGATTTATTATTTTTAAAAAGAAAATAAATTCTTAAAATAACGGAAATTTATTTTATTATTTTATACGGAAATTGGTTTTTAATTTATTCGTTAATAAAACGATAATTATATTTTTTAACGGTTTTTATAATAAAAATAATCGGTTTAATATTATATATATCCGGTATATTTTTGTTGTTTAATATATTTGACAAAATAATAAATACGGATATTAAAATAAAATTATTTTTAAGTTTTTTTATAAATATTAAAAATTTGATATTATTTATCGGCTTTTTTTATAACTCGATTATAATAATTAATATTTTTTTAAACTTTAAAATTAACGTATTTATTTAATAAATATCAGGTTAAAAGTTTAATTGCCGATAAGAATTTAATTAAAATTAAAAAGTTATTAAATTAAATAATATTTTTATTTTTATATCTTAATAATAAATTATATTTTTTTTAATTAAATCCGATAAAAATATCATATTTAATATTTGTAATTTGAAAAGTTTGATCGGAAAAATGTCCTTTATTAATTTTGAATATTATAATTATATAGGTTTTTATTTAATTGGTAAGTTATTTCCGGTAATTTTGCAATTAAATTAATTTTTTTAACCGAATAATACGAATTTATAATTATGTTTTCGTTTATTTAATAAAAAAAAGGCTAATAAAAAATTAAGTTTATATTGCGGTATTATGAAAAAAGGTAATACGTAAATTAATATTAATAAAACTTTTGTATTTTTTAAAATTATTTATTTCCGTTATTATTAATATAAAAAGGATTATCGAAAGATTTTCCGACGGTTTTACTTTTTTTAATTTGTTAAAATTAAATAAACTTTTTATTATTTTTATTATAACAACCTTTTTTTTATCGGGATAATCGTTTATTTTATCTTTTCTTTTGTTATAATTAAAGTATATATTAATTTTTTAATAAGTTTTTTTTTTTCGATTTCCGATAAAAGTTTATTGATATTATTTAAAGTTTTTAATTTATCGAAATTATTATTCGACCGGGTTTTTTTGTTTTTATTTTTCGGTTTATTATTAAGGTTATATAATTAAGGTTTACGTTTTTGCTGGTGTTTTTTATAGGCGAACTGATTATTATAAGCGGTTATAATAACGTGGTTATAAAACTTTTCGTAAGTAACGTTAAAATTATGGTTATTTTTAAGAAGGCGTAAATTAAAGTTTAGGAAAATATATTTTCAAAAAATTTGCTTTTATTCGTCCTTAACGATTGTAACCTTTTAAGCGAAAATATTAAATTTAAAAATAAAATCGTAAATATTTTAATTTTTGCCGGGTTTAAAAGTGAAAGTACGGAAAGTTCTTTTAATAACGGAAATTTGGTTCGGGTTATAATACGATAATTTTAATATTTGGAATATTTCGGTTTCGTAAAGAAAATTATATAATTAATTAATAACAAATTTTAATTATTTCTTTAACCTTTTTTTTAAAAAGATTTATTAAATAAATTTTACGAATTTTTTTCGTTTTAAAAAATCGGTTTATTTATTTCGAATTTATTTATAATTATATAAATTTAAATGTTAAATTTAATTTTATTACCGTTAAACTTAACTAAATCGTTAATATAAGCTCTTTTTTTTAGTTATAATTAAAATTTATATTATTATTTTCTGTAAATTTGCGGAAAACGAGTTATACTGTTATACCGGTAAGGCGAAACGTACTAATGCTACCGAAAGCATTATTAATTATGTTTTTCCGGCAAGGGCGGTTGGCGTCATCGGAAAAAATGGGGGAATAATGGTTTTATTTGGCCTAAAGGCGAACAACTTCGTTACGGATTTTTTAAAGTTTTCCCTAAACGTTCTGGTTATCGTTAGCTATTTTATCGATCAATTATTTATCAGAATCGGTTTTTAAATGGCTATAATCTTAATTTTGATTTAGTAAACATTTTATTTTTACGGATTTAGTTTCGTTTTGCGGTACGTCATTTTCTGCCGTTCTGATTTTACCTTTAATTAATTTTAATCGTTTTAAATATCGATTAGTTAATAAATAATCTTTTTTAATAAACATTTAATTTTGATGCTGGTTAATCTAGGTCTTAGTTCTGGGTTTGGTTTGGAACGCGTTATTTTTCGTCGTTACGTATCGACGTAAAAAAGGTATGGTACCTTATTTATTAATTGCTAGGTTAGCGAGGAAGGAAATAAGCTTAGAATAGTGTTACGGCCAGCATTAATATAGCATGGTAGCTAATTTATTGACGCTATAAACGAAAATTTTAAGTTAAAAAAAAGAAGAAAAAAAAAAGCAAAGTTATAAAGTGCGTAAAGATTTACAAATATCCTTACTCTTTATATGGCAGGTGGCTAGTTTATGTGGCAGCTGTCAGCCCCATGTGACGGTTGCCAGCCTCACGGTTTGATCCTGGTGGCTGCCGTTACAGGCTGCGCCTACGACGTAGCCGTGACTAGAGCTTTCGGCTCTAGAAGTACCTGCAAGGGTTAAATATATCGACTAAACCTTATTAAGAAAATCTTTTACAAAAATAACAAAACCTTAAAAATAAAGTCTGATATATTAATATAAAGTTTTTATTTATTTATCGGCAGGTATATATAAATTATTAAAAATTATTAAAACAAATATTTTAATATAATTTTAATTTAACGTTATTTACTTTATAATTATAAAAAGTGAATTTTAAATTAAGTTTTTATTATTTTATATATATATAATTTTAATTAAAACGAAATTATAATTATTATTTAAAAAAAAATTATTAAATAATTATTTATTACTATATTATAATTATATATTTTATTTTTATTAATTTAATAATAATATAATCTTATAAATTAAAATAATATTATACAAAATTTAAAATTGTTGATAATAAATCTCAGAATATATTCTTTTTTAAATTAATTAACTATACAAAATATATTAAACGGTTTAAAAAATATATTTTAATTTTCTAAAAATTTATTCTTATTCGATAACTTTATCGGTTTTTTACCGATATAAACGTTATTAATTTATACGTTAACGTTAAATATATAATTAATAACTTTATAAAACCTTTATATTATCGGTTTATGTATTTTATATTAAATATTATATTTAATAAATAAAACCGTATTTTATAAAAAAAATAAGTTAATACGATTTATAATTTAATTTTCGGAAAATTCTAATATTTTTTTTGTTATTAAAATGAATTTTAAGATTTCTTTAATCCTTTAACAAAATTCTAAATAATTAATTTAATTATTAACTAAATTGTATTATTAATAAAATTAACCGAAAAATAACGGGTTTTTATATTAATAATATTATATTTTATTTTTATTTTAATATTTATAAATACGAAGAAGTTTAATTTAAAAATATTCGAATATATAATTATTGAACATATAAATATATTATGTTCGGTTTTTAATAAATTTTAAATAATTAATTTTAAATTATTTAAAGAGTTCTATTTTTAAACGATAATATAATTTAATAATTATTATTAAAATATATTTATTATTAAAATAAAAAGATTTTCGGATTAAATTTATTTATATTCGTAATTTATATATTTTTCTTCTATATATATATTAATTTACGTATATTATAAATACTAGTAACGTTATAAGAAAAATTGTAAAATATAACAGCTTTCGTAAAACCGGTAATGTATTAAGATATAATAATAAAACGAAAATCCGGCGGTTTAATATTAACCGCCTCGAAATTAATATTGTTATTTTTTCTATATTCAAAAATTAACGTTCGAATTAAATATATTTAATTTTTTTAGTAATTAATATAACGTACGATATAAGCGAACGAAATGCATAAGCGAAGCGAATAATTTTTAGTATCTTGCAATAACAAATTCAAATTAATTAACCATAACGCAATAAATCAATTCAAACTAATCGGATTTTTTATTACTAAATATCTTTATAACTTCCTTACGAATACGCGCATTATATCCGGGCTTGCCGTAAATATTATACTTTCGTTCCATTGTTTAAACTCTTTTATAATAATTACTTTTAACCTTTTATAATTATGATTATTTACTATCAACCTCTTTCTCAATTATAAAAACCTTTACTTTTTTATAATAAATATTCCTTCTTTTTAAAAACGTAATTTATTTTACGAAAGTAACCGTTTTCTTTCTGAAAAAAAGCGTTTTCGTACAAAAATATTAAATTGCTTTTTATTAAAAAATAACCAATTTAACTATCTTCGTCGACGAGCTACTTTAATAATCTTTAAATCTTTTTTTTTTTTTTTTCTTTTTTTTTTTTTAGCAAATAACGTCCCCGTTAAATCGTCTTAATAATATTTTCTAAAAATCTTCGTAAATAAAGAAACAACGAAATTAACAAAAGTAGATTTAAAAATGGTTAATATAAATATAACTCTAATTTTTAAGTCGGAAAAAACGCGACTAGAACCGAATAAAATAAATCCTGTTTTTGCGAATCCGGATTTAATATTATCGGTCGATATAATAACTTTAAATGCGTCGTAAAAACCGGCGCTAAAATTTTCTGTAGTAATATAAATAACGTAACGTCGTATAAAACTTTCGATATATAACAAATAAGTACGTTTTAATACGGAAAAATAAAATACGTTAAAAGATTAAAGCCGATAGAAAAATAGGCAAATATATAAAATATAATAATATTATTAATTTTGTAATAATTTTCGAATTCGATTAAATGATAACTTTCATAACCGTCGAAAATAAGAAAACGTTTTAAAACTTTAATATACGTTTTAATATATTTATTTAAATATTTAATTCATTTTAAACCTAGTTTATTTATCGTCTAACCGTTTTTATTAACAATAGTTTTATAATCGAGTAAAAATAAATTATGGGCAAACTAGTAAAAAAGGTAATTTTTCCCGGTAAAAATAATAAATAAAGCGAAAGCTTAAGCTTAAAAATTAATAACTTATATTATTATAAACCATTTCCGATTATTTTAATGGATTTATTTAAATCTTTTGCTTTTTTAGCATTAATAATAACTATGCCGGCTATTATAAAAACCCTATTAAAAACTTAATCTTATCGAAATTATAAATATCATTTTTTACGATACCGGATTTTACGATTATAACTTAAATAAGTTTAAATTATTTACGAAATGTTTTTAAATTTTTATATAAATTTTTTTAATAATGTATTTTTCGTTTTAAACGCATTTTAAATTTTTTTATCGTTTAATAAAGTTAAATATTTAATTAATCGCGGTACCTATCGCGACATATTAAATAAGTAATAAATTCGTTATATCTTTAACATATTAAAGCCGGATAGGAAACGTTCGTATATTTAAGTTAAAAATTCGTTCGATAATTAATTTTTTTTTTTAGTCACCGTTAATTTTTGCAAATTAAAAATAATATCGGTTCGAACGCGTTTACCGTTATATCGTTTATATAACGTAATTTGGGCGATTCAATATATAAAACTAAATATTATATAATTAAATTTCGGCGTTCGTTTTTTAACTTAAACCGCTAAATTTATTTTCGCTTCTTTTGTAAGCCGTTTCATATTATTAATATTAAAAATAGATAAATAAAGTTAAGGAGTTAAAATATGCTAAAATCTATTCGTTTCGCTTCTGTATTCCGTTCGCTTATGTAATACGTTATTCGAATTATAAAATATAAATTTTAAAATTTAATTTAATAATTTACGTATTATTATTCATATTATTATTTATATTAATAATGAAAAAAAATTATAAATATCCGGAATTATTTAATTAAAATCTTAATAAACTGGGGGTATTTGTCGAAAATTATAAAAAAAGCGATTAAGTTTTATAATATCAGAATATTTTATATAAATTAAGTTTGCATATATGATAAATTAAAATAATTTAATAATTTTATCTGAATTAAAATATTTATTAGTGTTTTTAAATTAAATATAAATATCTCGGCTATTATTTAAATAATATAATATAAAATCCCGAAAGATTTTTCGCTAAAAAATTTATAATAACGATTCGGTTAAACGGTTCGCAGTTATAAGTAATTAAATATAATTAATTATAAATAAGCTATAATGTTTATATTATATTAAGTGTTTAATAAATATAAAATCGAGTCGTTTATTATAAAAAAGGTTAAAATAGTAAAAAAGGTTTAGGCCTGGAAAGTTAAAAATTATATCACTTTTAAAAATATAAAGTTTATAAAAAAATTGACGTAAGTAACTTAAATAATAATAGAAATAATATATAATTTATCGCAAATAATTCCGATTAAAAGACAATAATTATCGAATTGTGTTTTTATTTTTCGTTTCATTAAAATAATATTTATAAATCTCTGAAATTAAATAATTTTAAATTACAAATTCGAATGAAAATAAGGCCTTAATAATATAGGTTATTTAACGATAAATATATTTGCAAAACGATTTTAATATATTTAAAAAAAATAAGGTTATTACGTTAAAAAAACAGTAATAGCTTTATTCCGTATTTTTTTAATAATATTTTAATTAAACGATATTTTGAAGTAATTAAATTAAATAATCGGCTAAAATTATCCAAAAAAACTTAATTACGAATACAGTTTTCGAATTTTATATCCGTTTATCGTTTTTGTCAAAATGTTATTATACGTATACGTATATTTTATTCTTTTAAAATCGCGCTATATAATAAAGAGAATTCGGATTTATAGTATCCTAAAAAGGGAAATAATAACGTAACGTATTCGAGTTTTAATTAATAAATCTTTTAAATTTTAAAAATAATAACAGGGTTTTAATTGAAATTAAAATAATATTAATAATAAGTTATAACGTAAGAAATCGTATAAATATAATTATAATTATAAGTAACGTTAGGTTATTAAGTTATTACGAATTTGTGCTTTTTTAAAGAAGTAAATGCAGAAAACGAAGCTTATTTTCTGAAACTAACATTTAGGTTTTGCTGGTTCGTTCCGGGGATTTAAGATTTAATTAATTTAATTATTAACGTTATGAAGCGGTAATAATTACTAATATATAATTTATATCGTTTTAGTAACGGTTAATTACTATATCAATTATGCACTCATAACCTGCGCCTACTTCAACAGTTTACATCGAATGGCCAAATGCAGAGAACTAGAGGGCATTCCCGAAGTTAGATGCAGAGATCCGTACCACGATATTTTAGTACCTGAAAAAAGTCTAATAACAGCAGGTGCTCGTCACAATCGTAATCCCAGGCCATCTCCGACAATCCCCGGAGGCGCAGCTTAGCATATTAAAACCTTCTCCATGCATTCTCGCTTATGGCCGGAGCTTCGACGTGGAGCTTTTGCGAATATCTATCTGACACCACATCAAGATGCACAGTTCACAACAGTATGCGCTACTCCTCGACTGTTGTTTTAGAGCGGGAACTATGTAAGTCTCACAATCATTGACCAAGCCAGGGCATTCAGACAGACTTCTTTCTTTCTCCCCACCACTCGAAGTAAGACCAATTCACTCTACTGATAGAGGACATTGACTCGTGGAATGGGGTCATCCAGCCCCATGTGCAGCGCCAGCTCCTGATAGTCCTTGGTCCATAACCCCGACGAGTCCCTCGGGTACTGTGACCTGAAGCCGAGGAATTGCTGCGCGCGCTTCGACATCTTCCTGACAATGTTGATGTCGAGGATGAGGGGGGACGCCTCGGTAGGGGTGAGGAAACTGGGAACGATGGACAGCTGGAGCGCCTCCCTCTCCTCGGTAGTCGAGTTGCGGCCCGCGCCGTGGACGACCTTGCCGCTGATGAAGAGCGCGTCGCCGGGGTCCATGACAGCGGGGATCGTCTGCTCGGGGCGGCCGCGCTGATCGAAGGCCCACTTGTTGCTGCCGGGGATGACGACTGTGGCGCCGTTGGCCTCGGTGAAGGGCGTCAGCGCCACGATGAAGTTAACCATGGACTCGGTGGCGTCGGGCCCCAGCAGCGCGTACGGCGGGTGCGACTGCAGGTCGCGGTGCAGCTCCTGCGGCGCCTGCGGGCCCCCCATGTGCAGGCTGGTCGCCGCTGCCATCCAGTAGTCGCCTGCGTGACCATCGGCGCTGTACACGCGCGTGCACACGTCGTGCACCAAGTCGCGCTCCACCAGCCGCTCGCGGAACACGGCGCTGTGGTTCGCCACGCCGCCCGCCCGCCGCGTCTGCCGCCCGTGGAAGTCGGCCAGCCGGTCGTGGAATGCTGCGTATAGCGACCCGCGCTGCACCCCGTCCACCACCGGCTTCAGCTCCTCGCGGAGCTGGGCCACCTCCGGCGGCGTGAGGAAGCCCTTGATGATGACGGCCCCGTCCTCGTCCCAGTACTGGAGGAGCTCATCTAGGGGAGTGTCGCAGGCCACCTCCCGCAGCTTCGTGTGGCCGTTCGGGACGGCTGTTTGTGGAACGTCTTTCGGGATCTTCCACATGATGAAGCTTGTTTATTATAATGAGGTTAAACTGAAGAAGCGTATATCATGGATTTTTGTCCAAGTTCTGGTGATAGAAATCTTCAGTCTTGAGAGGAGCCGTCCCGGAAAGGCTTTCATGCAACTCTCGCAATATTGCTGCATAAGTATGTGAACCATGATATCTATGTAACAATGTCTTCGGCACGGGATGACAGGTTCGCCGCCCGGAATCCGAACACGGGACCCGGATCCCGGGCAATATGCACTGGCTATCCCTCACTATGGGGAGGGGAATGTGGCTGCAGGATCAATGCCGTAAGACGGGTGTGACCACCACGGCTAAGCCGATGTAATCGCATGATCGGAATCTGCTTACCGAAGCACGACACCGACCTCTTTACTCCTCAGGCTCCTAGGAAGGCCGCCAAATCACAACTTGGCCGCGTTTCGACAAAATAGCTCAATACTGGTTTAAGCCCTGGCCCTCTTAGTTATTAGATTACACTTCAAAAATCCAAATGCAGTTAAAAACTGATGTGGTCAATAACGTAACCTCCACATACTTCTTTACATGTTGCTTGTTCTTACGCTAATAATTAATAGATAAGTGGATGTGTAGTACATTGAAGGGGAGCTTGGCTCCACCGCAATACGGCTAAGGTCACTGTGCAGCCTGACGACTTTTATTCACGACGTTAAAGAAGCAAGCGGCTGGTCTCTGGCTCCGGTGGTAGTGAACTGCTCGAATGATGATGAGTCCCCCTTTACTTCCTGTATATAGGTCTTTCATTCCTCCGGCATCAATTAATTCTTTCTATTGCCGTCACCCTCACAGACTTCCACACCGTCAGAAAGCGGAGGAATAATTCCACAGACCCAGACACGCTAATGTAACGGGGAAACGATGCCGTCCTAGGACCTTCGCAACCCCTTTTACGTTTCCCTTGGCAAGATGAGATTAATAGGGTCGATGAGATTGCGTAAAGCTATGCTATGAAATCGTCCCTTCCGTGACGGAGCTCCTCGCCCAGCGGGCCTGAGTGTTCGAGTATGTTCCCCATCGAATGGACCCTTGCAACCATCTCGAACCCGTTAGAAGTGGTTAGTACTCCATCAAAGTCATTGCTTCCAGAGTGGGCCGGATTCTCGAGTCCGGTTGAATCATCCCATTCTGGGAACACAAGACCAGCGAAACTATGGGAAAATTGCCGCGGCGACGCATTGTTGCCAGAGATTCGGTCCGCTTGCCCGTTGGAAAAGCTATAGGTGGAATTTGATGAGGAAGATGTCCGCCGATGAAAATGAGGCGCCAAGTTCCGATCAGTCTGGGATGCAAGGGCCATAGGCCAGGCCATAGATACAGTCGACTCGGCTCTTGACCTTTTGTACTGGGTTGCATCCGTGGTCGTAGTCTTGGAGAAATCCATCACGATATGTGATATTTGACACAGCCGATTAATATATGATCTCTCTTCAAACGTGCTTGCAAGATTCTCGAGACATTCAGTGAAGTTTTGGAGCAAATATGTGATCTCGCCGGAATCATCTCCCCGTTCTCCCAAGATGTGAGCGAATATCTCATTTAAGTAGAGTGGCGGATAAGATGCAATAGTCCTAAGTAATTGTTATTAGATTGGCATTCATTTTTCTGATATAGGGGGAACTTCCTCACCGTGGTATGGGGATTTGCCGACCCTCATCTGCAGTAGATGAACAGAGGCGTAGGATTAGGTACATGCACTTCTTGGCCAGCTCTTTACGTTGTTCAGACATTGAGTCGCTGTTGTCCTTCGCGGGCCAAATGAGCAGGAGTTGCGCACAAGAGAAGCCGATAGCCAGTTCGACTTTGGAGTCTGGGATCTCAAGTCCACTCTCCAATGCGGCCGATGAAGTCCCAGTTGAATCTGTCAACCACTCTACAAACTTCTGTCGTGTCCTGGATGCCAGTTGGTTTAAGACTTGGTCGTCGATCCCCGCGCTAGCATTAGGGGTATACAGTTCCAAGTGAATAGCTTCTTCCAATGCAGCCAGCTCTACTTTGGCGTACAAATAATCTGCTGCAATACCCTCGCCAAAGGAGAAGTCCTCGGAACCCAGGCTCACCTCCGAAAAGCGGATGGTGGGTGATGTGCCGCTAGTCCAGCAAACAGCCTTGTCGAGAACGTAGAAGCAATAGGACACGTTGCGTCTCTCTTCTACATCCTCGTCATCAAGCTGCCCCCGCAGGCTCTTCCACTGGTGGACTCCAAAGACTTTGGCGAAGTGGGCGGCCAGCACAAACAGGGCCTCGAAGCGATCCGATGACAGCCGCTCTTGCGCTATTACGCACTTCACGCCCGTGTCATATTGTTAGCGAGGTACGATCAATCTCTCTGAAGGCTTGACAAGGGGGTGATTGGCAGCTTCAATGGCCGTCATCCAACCTACCAGCGACAGCATTGCCTGAATATCAATGAGCCGGGGTGATAGTAGCGCATCGATACTACCAATAGCCCTTTTCACATTCTCGATCAGACCTGCAGTGACATCAGAGTCCATGGAGGGGCCCTCGTGTGTCTGCTGCCTGGCTTCGGCAGATCTCGGCAATCTCTGGCGCAGGCGGAGTGAGTTCGTGCTCATGGTCAGGAGAATGAGATTGTTGCAACAGATGATGGCCGCACGATCTCTCTCGGAGTGTGGAGATTGTCGTAGACTCGTAAGCATGCGACTGAACTTTGCTCTCGTCCAGATGGGGAAATAAGGGTTGATGGTGGAAAAGTATGGCTCGATCATGGCGTCCAAGATGACGAATGGAGGTGCTATCGGTGGAGTGATGTACCCCGTTAGGTCCACGAATCTTTCTTCTCCCCGGTCTATAAGGGCATCCAAGCTCCGCTTGGCTCGAAGGGCACATTCCCTCTCTCGCTTGGTAACGGTCTCATACCGCTCGCTAATGAGTTTCTTGATGTCCAGAGCTACAAACTCGAGAGATGTAGGACCGAAGTAGCGTCCGCTGATACCCTTGCCGCCGTCTGTCAAAACCCGGCCTTGAGGTCTCGATAATACTGGCTTGGTCGTCACGCCTGCGTGTGGTAGCCCTGGCCGAGAAGGGGAGGCCAGTGGGAACTGCGGTGCAGCAAGCGTGGGCGGAACAGCCAGTACCTCCCCGAAAAGTCTTTTCAGAGTATTTTGAGTATCTAATACCGAGCTCTTTTGATACAGAGTCAGATAGTATCTCCCAGCGTCTTCCACAAAATGTCCCAACGTACCTCTAGCCTCTGGAGGCGGTCGTCAAGACCGGCAACATTGCGGCTTCTATAGGCCGTTAGCTATAAGGAATGCGTCTCGGCTTACCCGCCTAACCCCTTCCGCTTTTCCAGTTTGGGTAACAATTTTGATACGTACAGTAACGCTGTTTGGTTGCTTCGCTTGCCTTGGCCGGACCAATCACACCTCTGCCCCAGACGGGTGCAGTTTGAACACGCCGGCTTTTCTCTGCCGCAGCGGATCTTCTTTATTCGACAATTATCACATACTGGGATGCTTTGTCACCATCTACCATCCCCACGAATATGACCACGCGCGAGTAAGCTATTTTATACATACCAGGGTAGTATTCCTTAACACCCACGTCGTGTAGAAACTGGTCCATAAGGCTGCCTTGAAGTTATCTCGAAGTAAAGTGATGAGCTAGGTGCAAAGTTTAGCTGGAGCTGCCGACAACTTGTCAAGACTATTCGTAGCTGCAACGAGTACGCTCAATTTGCTATCTAAAGTTCTATATATATAGACGGCCCAGATCATGTATCACTTATCATCGGATACGAACCGGCACGGGCCGACTGCGCGGGTAATGTATTCTAGATAGCTAAGTCTGATTGGTGGCTAAATCTGATTGGCTACCTCTGAATGGGGTGACCCTCTCCTATGCTGTGTAGGATTCAAGCGTTATGTTGCTGACGTACATCTTGGAGACAAACGTACATGTAATAAGCTGATGTGAGATCTAGGGATATCAGCAATGTTGTTATATGTGGCTACTATGGGTATCAGGCAAAAGTTTTCACACACAGTCATGTAGCCACGCCACCCAAATTAGGTGTAGCCTTTACTTGGGTCAACCGCAGGTACATGCGAAAAATTGCAGCCCTTTTCGCAGCTCCTAATCCAAGGTAAGGTAGGTTAATACTAGGTGGGTCCCATGGCCCACATACCTAACAGTGTGTGAAGACTTACCTGAAACACCATAGTAGTCACGTATGCTATCGCATGTGGAGTATTTGTCACGACAGCCAGGGACTAAAGATTTTTGATATAACCCAGTAAATGGACTGATACAAAAGAACAAGCTAGTGCAGGTCATGTTGCCGTTAGCGGGGTGCGCTATCCTCATTTGCTCCCCTCATCCGGCCCCCTGAAGGTGCGTTCGGTAGGGCTGGGAGATGAAGGGAATGTGACATTGTTGCCCCACCTATTTTTTGTAAGGAATTATGTTTTCGGCCTATGCATCCCCTAGAGTTTGAACTTACTAACGAAAGCAAACCCTTTTCGGCTATTAGCTAGTTTTGATTAGAATGTCAGAAAGGTTAAAATCAGTGCGAGCGGCTGCTGCTTAAGCGGCTGCATCGGCAGCCCCCCAACGCCGCCGTTGCATCAGCGGCTCGGATCGGCTAGCCCTTTTAGACCTGGTTGCCAAGGATACATTGCATAAATCTCCGCTAGCCGTAGCTTAAAAATCGTACGATGATCGCTTCCTGATAGGGGAAGGCGCTGTGGCTCTTAAAGTTTAATATGGGCCGGAGTGGGGGAATGCTACAAGCTGCGCAGCGGCTGGGGTCTATCGAACATACCCTTACATAGTAAGCACCTAAAGTGCCGGAAATAAACAAAGCTTCTCTCGACTTTGATGGTTTTAACGCTACGACTTATCTCCCGTCTTTGTTGCCAGAGCTCCTTAGAGTCTCCGCGGTCCTATCGCAGGTTTTGTCGCATTGGCTTATTACCAAAATTCAGTACATCAACCTTAGGTGGCACTACGAATGGGGATTAGCCTGAAGGCTGTCCCCGTATGGTAACCGAGGTGCCAGTCTAACCCCAGTGGGGTTCATGGGTAACCGAGGCTGAATTACGAAGTGGGTACCCTACTACTCGGACATAAAGGATGTTGTCATTCGATACAAAAGATATATGCCCTATTACTGGTTAGTGAAGAACTAAGCTAGTGCAGGCCATATTACCGGCCAGCGGGGTGCGCTTTCGTTTTTCGCTCCCCTGGCCTGGCCTCCCAGGCACCTGTATACAGGGTTTCTAAAATACCGAATGATTCCGGATGCTTGCGAATTATTGAACTTTTTTCGGTAATTGGTGCTTTAAGGTGTTGCCGGCTGGTGGGCTTTGTAGCCTAGGTAGTATTCTGCTGCCTGGGACAGCCTTGTCAATAGATGACCCTTCGTTACATAATTGTGTATGTAAGGGCGAGTACTTACGAATTGGATTTCTCCTTTTCTATAATATTTAAAAGAACTAATATAAAGAGTTACGCCAGATTTCTGTATTCGATTATTGTAATTGCTGACATAATATTATTTTTCGGTTAATTAGAACCCTAGTACGTTATACGAAATGATCGATTGCGGATTAATAGTTAAGTTAATAAAAAAGGCAAGAAATTTTTCTTTAAAAAAAAGTTAAGAATAACTAATAATAACAAAAAAATTATAAAACTTTAAAAGAGTTTTCCGCTAAGTATACGATTAATAAAATGGAGCAAGGTGCAGGGTCGGACACATGGCCTGACTGATCAGTTAGTCAGCAGCCCTTATATATTTCTAGCGGTCCTTTTCGCCGGGCTTAACCCCGAAAACATCACCACTCATCTTTTATAGTTTGCTTTACTGATTTTAACACCGGAATATAATTTACGTTACTTTTATTATCTCTTAAACTTTAAGCTTATTTATGATACATTTTTCGATTATGCATTAATTAGGACCGATTTTCCCCGTCCTATTTTATCTGGTTGCCAAGGAGAAAAAACTGGTTTTAGTTAGCTGCTAAAGCAACTTTCGATTTCCGATTATAAAACGGAAGGGATAAGGTTTTAATTAAAAGCGTAATTACGATTACGATTACGACTATATAGACCTAATAGCAATTTGCGGTAAACAATTAATAATTACGATAACGACGTAACCCCTTTCCGATTAATAAGAAAGTTATTAAATTACCTAAGTACGATACCTTACCTAAAGACATAGTTTTATTCAGAAGACGGCAAAAAAGTATAAGCGCGGACGGTAACCGGTATCGGAACCTGGATTAATTACTTAAGTTTTAAACCGATTACGTAATTTAGAATATTATACGTATTAACAAGAAGATTACGTAGCAAGATAAATTATAAAATTTAATTAATAAGGGTTAAAAAAATTAAAATTACGTCGTTAACGACGTAGTTATTAAAATTTGGATTAATTAAAATAAGTGCAGTAATAACAAGATTAACGATATGGATAGGATAACGAATACGAACAGAAAAAGGAATAAGGTTATAAAGTTATTTATTTTGTATAAAAAAGAAGAATACCGAAAAAGAAATAACGTTTCCTAATATAATATAAGAATTAAGAAAAAAACGTTACGCGATATATTTTGAACCTTTTTGGTATTAATCGGGCAATATTTTGTTTGGTTATTGTTAGACGGTATTATTTAAAATTTACTTTTTTTGTTAAGTTTAAATATTATAACGTTTAGGTTGGTAATAAAAATATTAATTAATAAGTTAAAAAAGGTACGGTTAAATAACTAGCGACGTAACATTAATTAAAATAAGGTTATTTAAACGATTAATAATAAAAAAATTATTTATTTTTTAAGTCCGATAAAAAAAAAATATATTTAAGATAATTATTACGGATAGTTATTTACTTTATACCTAAATATACCCCCGTTAAAACAATACCTTATAGCCTAAATAATTCGAAAACTGGTAATATTAATTAATTTAAAATAAATTTTAACAAGTTTTTTAAAAGTTTATCAAAACTTTCTGAAATTATTATTTAAGTCCAGTTATAATACGGATTATTTTTAGTACTAAATTTCCTTAGTTTTACGAAAGATCAAAATTCTGCCTTAAATATAACCGCTTAATATCGATTAACAAAAAATCCTTACGATAATAAGCTTAATAAAACTAAACCCCGAAATAGTAATAGTCCGATCGGATCCTTAAAGTTTGTTAGGGATTTAAATATATAAATAATTTTTAAAATTATTATCGAAATACCGAAAGGATAAAAAATTATATTAACTTAAAACCTTTTAAAATTATTTATAAAACTTGCAATATTTATACCGGACGTTATACCTTTCGGACAAACCGATTAACCCGAATACGGTTTCCCTATTTTTATTATAAATAGGCTTTCGTTTATTATAATTTTTCCAAATCCGTTAACCTACCTGGACCTTCGCTTTTTAGGAACCGGAATTACCGATTAGGTTAAAAGAATTATTTAATTATATAAGAAATATAAGCTTACGGAATTTAAAATGCTTACCGAATTATTATTCTGGACCGATAGTAATAATATAAAAAACCGAATTAAAGCAGTTATTAATAAAATAACCAAATAGGATAACGTAATTAAAATCGTTTTAAAAACTTTTAAACTGTAAAATCCAAAATAAATTCGGATTATTAAAAATCGATTAAAAACTTTAACCAAGTAAGCTTAACGGAACAACCTTAATCAGGTTTACGATTATTACCTGGAATATGCCGTTAAAGTAAAAAACGTTTTGAAAAAAATTAGGCAAAAAAAATAATTAGTTAATAAAAACGAATATATTAAAAGCTTATTAAAAAAGTTATTAGCCGGCTATCTCGAAAAAATTATTAATAACTTAAATATGTAGCTTAAGGATTTATACGTAATAACTTATAATAAAGCTTCTATATTAATTAAAAGCTAGGCCATAAATAAAGCTATATTTTTTAAACATAAAGAACGTAAACGATAATACGGAAACATCCGTTTCGATATCGAGCCAAAAGATAAGGGTCGGCTTTATTCGGCCCAGCAGCCCAGATTATAACGATTAGGAAGTTCCCGTCCACGATAATTATTATCAGGTTGAATTAATTAGGTATCGGAAATTACGAACGCGTTACAAAATTTGAAAATTAACCAAACCCGATAAATCCAAAACCTTAAGGCTTTTAAAAAAAAGATAAGGAACCGAAAAATAACCCGGATATTATAATACTACGTTCCGCCTAAATAAAAGGTACCTTAAATATGCCATTATAGTACCAACCCGTCGATTAATGTAGTTAATTTTTAACCGGATAAATTTAATCGATTAATTCCTTACCGTAAACGAAATAAATACCGAAATCGAAAAAGTTACCGAAGCGGTTATTAAGGTTGTAATAAACGTTTTAATAACTTTAATCAAAATATTTATTAATTCTGCTAAAAACCTGGATATAATATATAAAAGTACCGTTTATTTGTTAATATGGAAATTACCGGATTAGTTTTACTTGCCGACGATAATTATACCATTTTTTTTAAAGCTTTAAAAGATAAGGTTACTTTAAGCATAATTTAATTTTTTCAAATTTTAAAAAGTTAAGTAATCGAATAGCAGATTTTAATTTAAAAATAAATTTTAAAATAAATTTATAATTTATTAACTTTTTTTACCCGATTTAAGGAAAAAATACAATATTTTAATCGGCGAAACGATATTTTCCAGGATGTTAACAGTTAATTAATTAACCTTAATCCGGATATTATCAGTTAAATTAAAATTTAAAAATATATTATAATTTTATAACTAAATCGATAAAATTCCGATATTAATTAAAATAAAGTAACCGAAATTAATATAACTTATTTCGTTAATTATAAAGGAAAACCGTTTTATAAAAAGGTATTTTTACGTAATTAACTTTAAAGCGACCCCGTCGAAAATAAAAGTATTTGTTATTTGGAAAAAATCCGAACCTTAAAGATCGATAATTCCGATCAGTTAACGGTACTTATTAGCGTTATAATAACCTAACGATTTAAAAATAAAGAAGATAATTTTAAAGGCATAAAAAAGAATAAGATTAAATACGAAATTAACGATAATAACTTAATATTTAAAGGACCTATATTTTATAATATAAAAGTCGGCGTTTAAATAAATTATATCTTTCGGATAAATATTAATACTTTTTAAATAAACGATATTATTTAAACGGATAATATCTTTATTTATAAAGGTTTAATGGATAAGTATATAATTAAATTCTGAAAGAAAAAGATTCGAAAAAACTTTAAAAAGAAATTTAAGATTATTTAATCCGAATTAATTAAGGTTTACCCAGATTTTGGAAAAGCTTTTAAAAATTTTATAGTTATTAAAATTTTAAAAGTATTTAATTATAAAAATACGGAAACGATTAAAATAACCGAAGTTAAAATATAAGAATTAAAATTTTTAAAAGTAAAAAAATCCTTTAAGATCTTTATTATAAATATGAGTTATAAAATAAAAAGTTAAAAAAAAGTTAAAATTTTGTTAATTTAACAGTATAATTTAATTAAATATATTATTTCGTTATTTAAATTAACAGTTAAAATAAGTTATGGAAACGGCGAAAATTTAATTAATAAAATTATCGATACCGAAATTAAGTTTAACGTTATTATTACGTCGTACGTTAAGCGATATAAATTAGTTATAAAATAAATAACCGTATTGTTTATAAGCTTTAATTTTTAAAAAAGGATTTTATTCGAAGGTATTATCGAGGTATCCGTTTAGTTAATTAGCTGATTAATTATTATTTTTTTATTTATCGTTAATAATTATTACGTTACGTAATTATTAATATTAGAACTTAACTTTATAACCAAATCGAAAATAACGTTAAATATAGACCCGGACATAATAAAAGAAACCTTAAAGTTTGGCCCGTTAAAGATTATTATTTTTTTAATTCCTGTTAAAAAAGTTACGCGTAATATCCGTATTAATAAGGAGCTTAAAAAAAAGCAGCCGGTAAAATAATAAGTTATTTTATTAACGAAAGTAAGTTTATAAACGAAAATACGAACGAATACGTTATAAACTTTTACGTTTTTTCGATTAATAACATATATGCTAATTAAAATTTTAAAATAATTTAAAAGGTTATAAATAACAAACTGGAACCCGGAAATATTATTTTAAGCCAATTTAGCGATAAAAAATTTGTATACGCTTTATATAAAATATTATAAAACGAAATATAATAAAAAATTAATAATAATCGGACCGTATAAATTAATACGATATATAAACCGAAATAAAAAAAGGTGGTTCCAATCGATAATATGCTATTAAACGGATTAATATTATCCGGAAACTTAAATTAAAAAATTAAAAAGCTTAAAAAGGTTTAGGAAATTATTAATTAAAGTAAAAAAAAACTTAATAAACCTGGTATATTATTAATTACCTTATTTCCTAAATTTACCATTATATTACGAAATATTCGATTTATAAAGGAAAAAGTTAAGGTTGTTTTTAATTAGCTTGGTAACAAGTTTAACCGTATTAAAAAAACCTTATTTAAAAAGATGCTTTTTCGTAAAAAGGTTACTTTAGCCTAGGATTGGTAAAATTATGGCAAAATTAAATTGAATATTGCGTTAAATTATAAAATCCGGATAATTCTTTATAAAACATAGTAGACTAAGGGTATAATAATGCCGGCTAACCTTAAAGATAAACTAATCGAGGTATTATAAGTACGTATCTAGCGAAAAATATTCGAATAATTTTATACTACGTACAAAAATACCTGGTTCCTTATCGAAAAAAAGGACGGTAACCTGCGATTAATTAATTTTGTTACCAAATTAAATGTTATTACTTTATAAGATGCCTTTATATTAAAAAATTGCGACGAATTTTCCGCAGATTTTGTTATATGTTTATTAGTTACCTTAGTGGACTTTTTTTTTAGTTACGATCAGGTTATATTAGCCCTTATTAACAGAAATTTTATCATTTTTACGATATTTTTAAAATTTTTCAGATATATTAGTATATTTATAAGGTTTACCAACTTTATAACTTATTTTTGCCGCATGGTAGGGAGGATTTTTAACAATCTGATATCCGATATTACCCGGCCATTTATCGACAACGTCGGTATTAAAAGTTTAAAGATAAGATATAATAACAAAAAAATCTTTTTAGGAATTCGGCGATTTATATACGAACATATCGTTAATATAAATAAGATTTTTATTAACTGTAAGTTTGTTAGTATATTAATTAATATAAAAAAGTTTTAATAATACCAGAAAATAATTATTATAATTAGATTTTTTTACGGAACGAATAGACGGTAACCGGATATAGCTAAGGTAAAAAAGATTTTGGAAATTCCGTTATATAAAAACGTTTCGGAAGTTAAAACTTTTTTGGATATCGTTATTTATTACCGGATTTTTATTATATATTTTGTTATTAAAACCGAACCTTTTATACGTTTATTCCGGAAAAATTAATTTTTCGTTTAAGGACTTAATTAAGATTATGTTATAAAGGATGTAAAAAAAGCGATTATTATTACCCCGACCTTAATTATTTTGGATTATAATTTTATTATAAATAAAATTATTATAAGGATAAATGCGAATAAAAACGGTTTTAAAAGTATTTTTGGTTAAATAATTAATGGTATTAAATATCCCGCGCGTTTTAAAAGTGGTACTTAAAAAGGTATTAAGTTAAATTACGATACTGGTAAACTGGAATGTTAAATTATTTTTAAGATTTTAAAGAAATTCCGAAATTATATTTACGGAATCCGATTTGTATTAAAAAACCGACGTTAAGGTATTAATAGTTTAAATTAATAATTTTTTAAACTTTTTGCTTAAAGTTATATTTATTTATTAAATTACCTGGATAAAGATATTTAATTTCGAAATTAAGCATATTTTTAGCAAAAAAAATTTAGCCGCCGATAATTTATTCCGAAAATTGCCTAAAACTTTTAACGTATTAGACGATTAATAAAAGGGAAAAATCGATAACTTTATTAATATTTAATTAAACGTTATTCGGTTTAATTTTATTTTAATCGGTATAGCTTTAATTTTTATTAAAACGGATAAATAAGGATTTTTTATTAAAAATTGGTTTAAAAAGTTATAAAAGTACGTTAGGTTTTTTACGATATTAAATTTTTTTAATCGGTTGCGTAAAGCTTTAATAAAAAAAAAGCCGTTTTTAAAACCGAAACGTTAAAGTATTATATTTAAGACGGTATTTTATGGCGTAAAGCGGATAAGTGATACGGTAGCCGTAAAGTTATCGATATTAAACGAAAACGATTTGCGGTAATTAAGTAATATTATAAGAATTATGGTTATAAAAAACGAAATTTAACTTATCGTTATATAATAGTTTTTTATTATTAATGCGGATTATTTAGCCATATTTAGGAAGTAATACGGGCGTATATAAAATATTAAAAGGTAATTGATCGACGGTTCGAAAAAAGTTATAATTTTTTGTAACTTATTAATATAATTATTATTTAGGTAATCGATATTTAATTTATGCTTAACGATAACGGTTATAAGGTTACGGTTAAAATAAGATACGAATTATTCGATTATTTAAAAGTTAAAGTTTTGCGTTTTGTTATGTTAATAACGATTAAGAAATTTTTAAATAAATATATTTTTTACCGATATGGTATTCCGATTAAGATTAAAATAAATGATAGTTTTAAAAATAAAGGCAAAATAATTAAAGCTTGTAATATATTCGGGATTTAGCAAAAGGTTAAAGTTACGTATGCCGTATGGTAATAGGGCCTGGTTAAAAAAGGATACGTTTCGATCGTTAAAGCTTTGATAAAAGCGACGAATGGTACCGGCAAAGGATGGGTTAAGTTTTTGCCTAAAATGGTTTTTGCCGATAATACCATTATGAAAAGTTACGGCTTAAGCCCGTATAAATTACTGTATGGATAAAAAGCGTTTTTATTGATTAAGATAATTTTGCCGATATAAAGAATTATAATATAAAATTTTAATATTCCGAAAAAAAATTTTTTTATTTAAAAAATTTGGTTTTTGGAAAAAAAAATTAAAAACGTAGTTAAAGTTATTAAATTTATAAATTAAAGAAATAAAAATAAAATAAAAAATAAATTTTTAAAAGTAAACGATTTAATATTATTATATAATACGCCCCGATATATAAATATATTTAAAGATATAAAGCTTAAATATTGTTAAACTAACCCGTATTTAATTAATAATATTATTGATTTAAGTATTTATTATTTAAAAGAAATTAATAAAACGAAATTATAAAAAAAATTTTTTATTAATAAATTAAAATAATTTATAAAAAATAAAAAAAGATATTAAAAATTAATTAATTTATAAAAGAACGATTAAACGAAACCATTTATTAATTAGCCCGACGATAAGATATCGGATATTTTTAATATTGTTAACGTTAAATTATTAAAAGATTGGCAGCTTAAAACTTTAAAATTTGTAAAAATAAATATTAAAATATAAATACTTAATAGTCGATTTAAAAGTTACGTAATTATAGATAATAATAATATACCGGAAATAAACGGATTAAAAAAGCGGAAAAAATTAACGCGATTAATTACGAAAAATTAAAATATAAAAACCTTATTACGTTTTATTATTACCTTACTTATTATTATTTTATACGATATTTATTATACCTTACTTATAATTAATACGTTTAATTATATTTGTTCGGTATTAAAAATCCGAAATATACTTTTTAATTTTATTTTAAAGTTAATTTTTATCGAATATTTTTATAATCGGATAAATATCGTTACGAATATCCTTTTTAATTTATAATAATTGTTTATAGCTTGTTTTAAGGTTTTCGAACCGATTATTCCGGAAAATATAATTATAATTTTCGATAAACCCGATATAATTGCCATAAAATCCTTTATAAAAATCCCGGAATTAATTAATATTTAAAAAATAAATATATGCCATATTAATCGGATTACTTTAATATTTCATATCGTCGTTTATATAATTCGTACGGAATAATATTAAATATTTCGAAAATTTAAATAAATAAGTTAATAATATACCGAAGGTTTTTAATAAATAAAGATATAAAAAAACTCGTAAGCCCGGCTTAAAATATTTTAACGTATATAAGATAAGACGGTAACTTTTTACCTTCGTTTTAAAATATAACGATTATATTAAATTAAGTATTTGTAATTACCTAAAAATTTTCGCCCTTAATTCGTTATCACATATACCGACCGGTAATTAAATTATTAATTAAGTTAATAAATATAACCTTAAATATTTTATATTAATTAATAAAAATTCGTTAAAAATGTTACAAAAAATAAAAAGTACTTATTTTAATATGTTTAAACGTTACGTGGTACATAATATTTTAATTATTTTAAAACTAAATTAATTCCCGTTAACGTCTAATTTAAAGGTTAAAAAAACGTAATATTTTAATGTTTAAAAATAACCCAGGAAGCCGATTAGTAATACGCGAACCTGCTAAAATAATCGATACCGTTAATAAAAACCCCGAAATAATGTTACGAGGTTGGAATATTTTAGGAAATAAAGGTACGACCGACATTAATTGACGGCTACCGGTTATCTGTTTAATAATACCTAAAATTAGGTTAGGCATTAAATTTTTTGCTATTTCGATTAACGGTAATATATATTAAAAAGGCTAAGGTTTAAAAAGTTATAAATTATTCATAACCGGTATTTTAAGTAATAAAGTATTTTAATTAAATATTATATTACGGAATTTATATTAGAAAGAAAAAGTTAGTTCGTAAATAAGTATTTGGCAATATATTAAATTTTAAGGTTTGCGGATATTATCCGGGTTATATAAAAGCTTAATATCCCGATTAATAATTAAGGTTTTATCGGTACAACAAGTTGCAGGTTTAAAAAATATAATCGTATTTAATACAACCAGAACCTTATAACGTTAAGCAGAAATATATTCGAACTTACGCATATTTTGCTTAACCTTGCGATCGACGGGCTTAATATTACCAGAACTTGATAACTTATTACCTGGTCCGGATTGCTTTTTAATAAACAATTCTTTTATAAAGTCGATAAGTTTACCTAAATCTATATTTTTACGAAAACCCTAAATATTACGTAGGTTTAATAACTTACGGGAATTTATAATGGATTGATTAAAACGACGGGAATAATTATATATATATTTAGGTTTTAAAAATAAATATAATCGGGAGGGAAAAGTTAATATAATTTATGGGGAAAAAGTTATAAAAGAAATATAAATACAAAAATAATTGCATAATTAATCAAAAAAACGCACCGACGATTATATTCTTTTTTATATAATATCGGATAAAATTATCAGAAATTTTCTCGGCGCATACGTTTTTTATAACAAAATTTAATGCACTGGCTTTATATATACCTAATTAATTACGTATATAATTCGGTATTATTTTTTAACGAACTTTTGCACTTATATAACTCGATATCTATAACTTACCTATATTTCCATACACTTATACCTAGATATAAATATATTTACATTTATATATACCTGTATATTATATATTACCTTTATTCATTATTATTATTACCCTTAATTATCGTACATCGTCTTAATCGTACCTGTATATCCTAATTAACCCAGTACCAGTTATAATATCGTCGTCCAAAAAGCGTATTATATAGGATAAAAACGAAGGATTTAAAAAATTAAATATATTATATTCTGGAAATCTTAATTAATCTGTTAATATACTTATATAAGATATCGATAATATAAACCGCGTACTATATAAAATATATAATAAAAACCGTACCCCTTATTCTTTTATAATACTAAACCCATAGTTATATTTTAATCGGTTTATTTTTATTACCTTATATAATAAAAGTAGTATTCGTTTATAACGAAAGGCCACTTTACCTCTTTTATGGTTCGATAAACTTTGGAATAATATAATATCGGCCGGATTATGGCAGACCTTAATAATTATGTAAGATGGAAAGTACCTACGATTACAGTATATTACAACAATTATTTAAATAATCGTTATAAATATTTTACCCGAAATTATGGCCGTTATTTTAAAAGCCGGAAAGGTAATTAATAAAAGATAGGTTATTACCATCCTTAATAAGATAAAAAAAGTAATCTGGGCTTATAATCCTAAATACGTTTAATCCGTTATTTAACTTAAAATATTAATCGGTAACAAAAAAAAAGGTTATTAAGTTAATATGTTACATATCCGATCAAAAAAAACGATCGTACTTTTTAATACTTACCCGTCCGAAAAACGTACCAAGCTACTTCTACAAGAATATCGAAAAGCCTGGAAGGACTTAATTTTCGGTAACCCGCCTGTACGTATAGCAATCGCTAATATACCGTCCCAAAATATATCTTAAATTTGCGGTTTATAAGTTACTTGCGCGTTTTATTTTATTATTCGCAATCTAAAACGATAAAGTAAGTTTATATTATACGAAAAAGGTATTATATTAAATAATATAAAAAAAACGATTAAAGGGTATTTTAAACTTACGTTAAGATAAAAAGATATCTTAAAGCTAGTAGGATTATGGCCTGGCAAATCTTTATTCCCGTCTAATGACGATAATGGAAAACTAAATACTGGTAAAATTTTAAATCTTAGGAATATTTAATAATTAAACATAATTTTTTTTAATTAAAAAAAAACGATTTTAAGGAATTAACCTTACAAATTACCGCCATTCCGATACCTTCCTTACAGTTTATTCGCCCTAAATACATATTACTAACATAACCCCTTAAGTTTACTTTTAAGCCGAAATATAAACTTCGACCGGCCGTAAGTAATTAGCGAATATAAGTAATGGTAAAAAGCCGGTATAATATACCGTATAAATAAGTGGAAAATATCTATAAAATAATGGCATAATAACCGGAACCATATTTTCTTTAAAGTTAACCTGGTTGGCCCAAGTATAAAGCCTCGATCGTTAAATAAAAAAAAGAAAATAAGGTATAAAAGGAAAAAAAGAAAGCTAAATAACGCAAGGATTTGGCTAAACGTAAAGGACGAAATCCTAAATTAAAAAAGCTGGAAAATAAGCCGCGCAGACGGTAATTAAATTAATTAATAAGTTTTATATATATTTTATAAAGTTAGGAATTAATTACGTTAAGTTTTTATTTAACTGTTTTTTAAAATAAATTAAGGATAATTTTATTTTATAAAAAAAGGGTTAAAATAAAGTAAAGTATAGGGTCGGATATATGGCTTAACTGATTAGTTAATTAATAACTTTTATATATTTCTAGCGGTCCTTTTCGCCGGGCTTAACCCCGAGAACATTATTATTTATTTTTCATAGTTTGCTTTATTGGTTTTAATACCGGAATACAGTTTGCGTTGCTTTTATTATCTCTTGAACCCTGGGCTCACTCGTAACATACTTTTCGATTATGCATTGATCAGGACCGATTCTCCCCGTCCCATTTCATTAATAACTTATTTAATAATAGCTTTATTTTTAAAAACTAAAAATAACGTTTTATATCAGCTAATAAACTACATTATCTTAGAAGTGAATATTATTAACACATTAATTATCTTTTTTAAAACGTTTATTTCTTAATATTAATAATATAAAACGTTTTATAAAAGGAATTAGAATAAATCTAATAATTTAAATTAAAAAACGAAATCAGAAACTTAGTTTTAAAAGTTATTTTTTATATATAATATAGTCGAATATACTTTAAGAACTAGATATTTCGGCCGACGCGTTTAAACTATTATTACTTTTTATTAACAAAAAATAACGCCGATCGTAAAAAAATCTATTATCGAAAGGTTTTTTAATTTAAATACGTAGACGATTTTTATTCGGCTTTAATATATTAAGAATATAACGAACTTATTCCTTTTTTAATAAGTTGTAGTTTGCGTTAAAATTGATTAAACGTAGAGATTTGTTATATAGCAAAAAAGGAAAAAAAGTTATTAAAATAATTTGCTAATAAAAATATTAAAATCGATTAATTTTATAATAAAAGATTATGTATTATTTTTTTATAAAGATGCTTATTTTCGGGGAAAAAGGTCTAATTACGCGAAACAAATTATATCTTATATAAATGTTAAAAAGATCAAAAACAAACGTTTTTAAAAAGGTAAAATATTTATTATATAAAAAAGCTAAACTTTTTTAAACAAAAAAAAAAGAAGCAAATAAAAAAATTACAACTAATAACGGTTAAAAATAATTATCGTAAAAGGGTTAAACTTAAAAAGTAAAAATATAACATTTGTAATAAGCCTGGATATAATACCCGTACTTATAAAAAAGCTATATATACGTTTAACGATGAAAAGTTCGATTAATTAGAATTTATTTAATATGTTATAGTTAAGTTATTTGAATCAGCTATTGCGAGATGTTAAAAAATAAGCATTTAGCTTGTTTAAGCCGTTTACTTATTCGAAATATTATAACGTTGTAATAAATATTATTAAATTGCTTTAATTTTATACGTTAATAAGTAAATATATTGATTAAAAATTAAACCGTAATATAATAATAATCTTCAATAAGTTAATTATCTTAACTAAAGCTATTAAATTATATAAGAAATATCGTAATTTAATATATATACGTTAAGATTTTAATCGTTTTTTATTGCTATTAAGTAAAGCGTTATATAATTGGGTTATAAAATTATATTATACGTTTAAACCTGTTAAAATACTTGAATTTACTGGTTTTATTTTTATATATTTATATTTCATTTTATTATATTTTACTTTAATTTTATATAATGTCATAAATAAAACTAACATAATTAAACGTGGTTCGAAACTTGAATTTATAATCAATACGTTTAATATAATATATAAAGTATTATTAACGAACCTTATATTATTAGATTATTTAAAGATAAGGCAACTACCTCACTAACAGACCACCCCATTAACGGGTTACCCGTTTTTAAAGCTATTACCACTACAACCCTTTAATTTAAATAATAATATCTTAACAACCACTTGGCTAATTAACTTTATATTAACGGATATATATAACTATGTAATAAAATTATTAACGCTATTTTTTCGCTTTCGAAAAGCTCGTCATGTTATTGATTTACCGAGTAACAATAAAGAATCCATTTGTAATAATTCTAAGCCCTACTTTTATTTTTCTAATCGATATCATCTTTACGAAATCGATATTTATTCGGATTGTATCTTTTAACGCTTTTTAAATTACGATTTTTTAATAATTATAATTAATTGACTATTATAAAATTCGATAGCGGAAAATCTATTTATTTTATCTTTTAAAACTTTTACAAACTTACGGAATAAAATATATATAATAAGATTTTCGCATATTAAATTAATTCTTATTAGAGATTTTTCGATTCGAGTTAAATTTGTTAAATAATTTAAGTATTACAATACTTAAAGTAACCTTTTAAGTAATAATATTAAAACGTGATAAGATATAAATCGATTTCGGGGTAAATATATTTATTATTTTCAATTTTTTTCCTCACGTACTTGTTATTTAATATTTTCGTCTTTTTACTAAATCGCAAAGCCTTTACTGTTTAACTTTTTAAAATATATTCCGAAATTATTATATTTTTATATTGCGTCTTCGAAAATGCTTTAAAAACTCGATTTTACTTAGAACTTCGGAAGCTCCCCTATTATACCGTTTACGAAACTAATAACAGAGTTTTCGTTTTAAAATAAAAAACTATACTTATATTAAAAAGTTAAAAAATATTAAAATATAAGTAACGTACTATATCGTTAACCGGTCTAAACCGATAAGCAGACCGTTTCTTAGGATTTCGCAACAACAAATCCAAATAATATAACTATAATATACTAAAATAATTTAAATTAATCGGATTTTTGTTTTCGTTAAACCTATTTATAGGTTTTTTATAAGTACGCGTATTATATCCGGATTTTGCGGAAACGTTATATTTCCGTTTTTTAATCTTAACCTTTTTACAATAACTATCTTTAACCGTTATTAATTACATTTTTTATTATGCTTTTTTTCGGCTAAAAAAAAATATTTCTTTAATATAATAAATATTTCTTTTTTAAAAAAAAAGGTTTAATTTTAATATTCTAACGTTTAATTACAATATAATTCGTTTAATATAATTAAACCTCTTTTTCCCGGAAAAAAGCGATTTTATACAAAAACAATAAGTTACTTTTTATTAAAAAATTGGCCGATTCGACGGTCTTTATTAACGAATTACCTTAATAGGTTTTTTTTTATAAATAACATTTTTATTTATTATCTTGTAAAGGTTTTCAAAGATTTTTATAAGTAAGAAGAAAATAAAACCGGCGAAGGTTGATAAGGATTAACGTAAATATAATTAAAAACATTAATAAAATCGAAAAAAATAAAACTAATTCTCGTAAATCTAAATTTAATATTATCGGGCGTTATAATAACTTTAAACGTATTATAAAAACCGGTGAAAAAAATAAATGTTTTTTAGCAATATAAATATAATAACGTTACATTATATTTTCGATATATAACAAATAAACGCATTTTAAAATAAAAAAATAAAATACGTTAGAAAGTTAAAACCGATACGAAAAATACGCGAGTATACAAAACGTAATAATATTATAATTCGCGTAATATTTTTCGAATTTTTCATATACGTTCAAATATATTTATTAAAATATTAATTTTATTTTAGACTTAATTTATTTATTGTTTAATTATTATTATTTAGTACAACTGTTAATCGGTTATTAATAATAAATTATCGTAATATCAAAACTTCAAATAATTCGTTTCATTGTAATAATAAATAACGGCATAATTTAATTTTCAAAATAAATAATTTAAAAATTATAATTTATTTCTAATGTTTTTGTTACATTTATTACAACTTTTTATATTTTTCGGTATTAATAATTATTATATCCGTTATTATGAAAAACCTTTTCACAAATTCAGTTTTATCGAAATTATAAATATTCTTTTTTACGATACCGTATTTTATAATAATAACACGAATAAACTCGAACTATTTACGAAGTATTTTTAAATTTTCGGATAAAACCCGTTAATAATTAAGTTTTTAATTTAAACGTATTTAAACTTTCTTTTACCGTTTAGTAAATTTCGACGACTAATGAATTCTAACGTATTTTATAACGCATTAAGCAAGTAATAAATTGGGTTTATTTTCAACATATTAAAGCCGGATAGAAAACGTTTACGTATTTAAATTAAAAATTTGATCGATAATCGATTTTTTTTATAGCCGTTAACTTTTACAAGAAAAGGATAATATCGGTTCGGACGTATTTAGCGTAATATCGGGCCTTTAAAATCGTTAAAATAATTTTATATATAAAACTAAATTTTGCATAACTAAATATCGGATTTTATTCTTTAGCTTAAATAACTAAATTCATTTTTCCTTATTTAATAAACCGTTTTATATTATTAATATTAAAAGATAGGCAATTCAAAATAAATAATTAAAATATTTATAAAACTAATCCACTTACTGGTTTAAACCGTTTAATAATATAGCACGTAAAGTAAAAGATTTATATAAAATTTATTTTAAAAGTATATTTATATACATTTTTCGTTAATATAATTATTATAGCCGTTAATAATTAAAAACTTCTATTTATAAAGGTTTTCGCGTTTAATATTGAAAATCAATTTATTAAATTATTTTAAACTAATTTACCTCGTTAAAATCAGGCTCTAGTTTTAAGGTTGAGGCTGCGCCTACGGCGCAGACGTGGCTAAAGCCTTCGGCTCTAAAAGTATCTACAAGAGTTAAATATATCGACTAAACCTCGTTAACAAAATTCTCTATAAAAATAACAAAAGCTTAAAAATAAGGCTTATTAACGTAATACAAAATCTTTACCTTTATTTTCGCAGGCTGATATAAATTATTATAAATTCTTAAAACGAAAATTATATATATAATTTTAATTTAACTTTATATCTTTTATAATTATTAAAAGTTAATATAGCATTAAAATCTTTATATATATTTTAAAATCAAAACATTATTATTAATTATATTAAGCATATTTTCGTTAAAAATAAATATGAATTATATACGTTTTGTGGCTACTATGATAATAATATAAATTTAGAAATTGTTTATAATAAGCTCGAAGATATACTTTTTCCTTAAAAATTATATACGTGAAATATATTACACGATTTAAAATAAATCTTTTAATTTTTAAAAGGTTTAACTTTTTAAGCGAAATGTTTATTTTCATTCGATAATTTTATCGGTTTCTTGCCGATATAAACGTTATTAACTTATACGTTAACGTTAACGATATAGTCGATAACCTTATAAAAATTCTACGTCGTTAGTTCGTTCGTTGTATATAAAGTATTACATTAATAAGTAAATTTATATATTTTATAAAAGAAATAATGTAATATAATATATAATTTAATAGTTGGAAAGCTTAATTTTTCGTCGTTATTAAAATAGAGTTTAAAAGATTTTAATTATTTAAACCTTTTTTAATCATGATTTAATTATTATTTAAATCGTATTATTAATAAATTTACACGAAAAATAACACGTTTATATATTAATAATATTATATTCTAAGTTTATTTTAATATTTACGAATCCGAAAATATTTAATTTAAAAGTACTTGAACTTAAAATTATTAAATAATAAAATTATATTGTTTTCGGGTTTAAATAAATATCGAATGATTAATTTTAAACTATTATAAATAATCTTAGTTTTAAGCGACAATTTAAGCTGGTTATTATTAATAAAGTATATGTATTATCGAAATAGAAAAGTTTCCGGGCTGAATTTATTCATCTTCGTAATTCGTATTTCTACTTTTTCTTATATATATATTAATTTACGCATAGTATAATTTGTAATAATATCGTAAAAAATGACACAATATAACAGTTTTTATAAAGCGCGTAATTTATTGAAATATAGTTATAAAGCAGAAGTTCGATAGTTTAATACTAATCGTTTCGAAATTGATATTATTATTATTATTTTATACCTAAAGGTTAACGTTCGAATTAAACGTATTTAAATTGTTTAATAATTAATATATTTGAATTATAAAGTATTGACTTTAAAGTATAATATAATAATTTACGTATTAATATCAAAATTATTATTTTTATTAATAATAAAATAAAGATTTTAAATATGCAGAATTATTTAATTAAAACTTTAATAAACTGGAAGTATTTATTAAAAGTTATACAAAAAGCTATTATATTTTATAACGTTAAAATATTTTCCGGGAATTAAATTTATATATATAATAAATTAAAATAATCTCATAATTCTATCGATATCGTAATATTTACCGTCGCTTTTATATTAAATTTATTATTTCGAATATTAACCAAATAATGTAAAAAGAAATCTCGAAAAGCTTTTCTTTAAAAGATTAATAATAGCAATTTATTTAAATTATTTAGAGTAATAACGATTAAAATATAATTAATTAAAAATAAAGTATAATATTAATATATATTAAGCGTTTAATAAATATAAAATCAAGCTCTTTAATATAAAAAACTTTAAAATAAACGAAAAGACTTCACTCTGGTAAATTGAAAAGGGTATTATTTTTAAAAATATAAAGTCATATTAAAATTTAACGTATTTCATTTGGAAAAACAAAGGATACGTAATTTATTACGAATAATTCCGATTAAAATAAAATATTTATCGAATTTCAATTTTACTCTTTGCTTAGTTAAAATAATATTCGTAAATTTTTAAAATAAACAAAATTTAAATTACGCATTCGAATAAAAATAAAGCTTTGATAATATACGTTATTTAACAGTAAATATATTTAGAAGGTAAGCTTAATATTCTTTTTTAAAAAAAGGAATTATTATATTAAAAAACACTGTAATAATCTTATTTAATTTAAACCTTATTCCAGTTAAACTTTATTACAATTTATATACTTTTAATTTTATTTATATATTTAAGTTCTAAAATTCGAAAATATATATACAAAAATAATTAAAAGCCGCTTCGTTAAAAGAATTATTTAAAAAATAATAGAATCCTAGTATAAACGACGAACTAACGAAGTATTTATTATATAATCTTTTACGTTAAACGGTAACGGAATAAAATAAATATTTATGTTTATTAAGTTTAAATAATTTTTATTCGATATATTTTCGAATAAGTTCAATGGAATTATATGTTTTTATACCGTTTAAAGCGTAATTAAATTAATTAAACCGTTTTAAAAAGTTATCTTTTTTATTTTATATTTAATTTACGAAAAGCTCGTATTCTTTATCATATAAAAAAATATAAGTAACTTTTCGTAAACGATAAAATTTATTAAAGTTAAAATAACGGAGTTATATTTGTATACTTCGAACCGATTTATATAAATTATTAGTTATTATTACGTTACAAGTTCGATTAATACCGGAAAAAGTTGTAAAATTAGAGCAAGTTACGTTCGATTTTAATTGAAATATATTATATACAACCGCTTAATTTAAATTAATTAATAAATATTTAACTATAATCTTAATAATTTAAATATTAACTAAATATACGGTTTATATATTTTCGTAGTTCGAAGTTATAACCCCCGTTAGCGCAATATCCGTAGTCGTACGTATCGTTAATAACGTATTAAAAGATTTTAGTTAAAAGTTTTTTATTTTCCTGTTATTCGTACCGTCGGGTTAAAGCCCGTTATTTTTCAATATTTTTAATTATTAAACGTATTTTTATTACCGTATTCATATTTATATAGTTCGTTTATTTTTCTATTATTACCGGAATTATTAATATTACCAAAATATAAAATACGTAATTTAATATTATTAATAATATATTAGAAAACGAAGTTAAAGTAATGGTTTTTATCGAGGATAAAAAATCGAACGCTGGAAATAAACGAGGCTTATCTGACGATAATAATAATTGCGATGCCAGACTAAAATTTAAAAAAACGTAATCCGGGTAAATTTTTTTTAAGCGGATAATAAAAAACGCGTTCGGTTTCGAAACGGAGTTACGGTTATAAACTTTAATAAATATAAATATCCGTAAAATATTAATTAAAGTTAAGAATTTAAAAAGATATTAAAAGGTTAAATTAATTTTACCTTCTTAGAATAAGTTGAAATTAAATTTTACGACGTTATATATTTATTTAGGTTATTATAAATAAAATGTAATAAAGGTTAAAGCGTACGTAATAGTTTTTCGTAATTTATAACGGTATATTTTTAACTTTGTTAAAATATGGGACGTTATAAATATATTTCCTTAATTTATTTAAACTTTTTATATAATATTAATATTGTTTAAAAATCAGAAATAGAATTCGCTTTATATTAATCAACAAAAAATAATAAAAATTAAAACGTACGATACAACTTTTTCTAATTTTTAACGGTATATCTTTAACTTCGTTAAAGTATAAAACGTTATAAATATATTTCGCCAGCTTATTCATATTTTTGTAAGAGGATAATGTTACTTAAAAATCCGGAACGATATTCTTTTTATATTAAAATAACTTTATAGCGTAAAAGAAAACCAAATAATACGATGAAAAACTTTTATTTTATTTTATTTTATTTACTATATTTATTATTTTTATCGGGTTTAAATTCGTTAAATATTACGTAAATATTATTTTATTTTAATGGAAATTAATAATATTCGTTAATGAATACATGCAAGGTCGAATCGGCTCAAGGCTTATTTTTTAGGTTAAGTTAAATATATAGAAAATCATTATACGATATAATTTGCACGATAGATATTATACTCATTATTTTCGAATACGATAATTACTTAACGGTTTTTACGGTTAGAATAGATTGATACCTTAATTCCATAGAACCTTACTCTGAAACCGAATGCGTGGTTACCGATAAGCTTCGACCTTAATAAACCTTATGCCCGTTAGCTTGTTCGGTAGGGTTAATATAATTTAGGAAATATTAAGCTTTATAAGGTAAACTTTAAAGATAAATGTTAAAGGTAAATTTTAATGATAAATCTTAACGGTAAACTTTAATTACGTATAAAAGGTTAGTATGTTCTCGAACTTTTGCCAATTTTACGGCTCGCTTATTCTTATAGTTAAAAAGGAAATGTTAGTACGATAATTAGATAAAATACTTAATATTAAACTACTGCTTCGAATCACTTAAAATATTATACTCCGTAAATTTAAATACGCGATACCGGTAATTTAAAACCGTAAAATTATTACGAAAATCCTTTTATTAACGGTATATAAATACCAAAAATTAGCGAATAAGTTATTATTATCGATTTAAAACTTTTTTCTTAAAATAATCGATTTCGGTTTTTAATTTTCAGATACGATTTAATTCGCGAAAATTACGGTGATCGATCTTTATAAAAGTATATAACGAAAAATATAACGATTTTAAAAATATTATTAACGAAATTAAAAAAAGATATATATAATAATAAGTTCGAAAACTTCGAAATTTTAATTTCAAAACGATACAAACTAAAAAATTACGAGTAATAATTTGCTCGGTTATTCCAGATTACGAAAATTATTTAAAATTTTGACAAAAATCGACGTATATAAAAGCTATAAAAAGAATAGATTTAATAAAGCCTAGGAATTAAACTAGCAATTTATTATTTTATCTATTTTTGTTTTTACTGTTACGTTTTTTTAAAAAAGTTTATAAATATATAATAACGTACCACATATATAAGCGAGAGATATATATAAGCGAGAAATTTTTTTAACTATTCCGACTATCTATCTACAATCGTTTATTTTTTAATACCAACATTATAAAACGCCTTACAAAAAAAGCGAAAATATATTTAGTTTTTAGGCTAAAAAACGAAACCCGAATATTAATTACAAAAAGTTTAATTTTATTTATAAAGTTCCGTATTTTACTTTAATATACCGTTTTAACGGTAAACATGCCCGAACCGGTATTATTTTTTCTTTATAAAAATTAATACCAATCGAAAATAAATAGATTATCGGCCGAATTTTTAACCTAAATACGTAAACGTTTTTTCTCCGGCTTTAATATATTAAAAATATAGCTAATATATTACTAGCTTAACGCGTTACGAAACGCGTCGAAATTAGCTGGATGTTGAATTTTATTAAATAGAAAAGAAATTTGTAAACGCGTTTAAATCGGAAAATTAATTATAAACGAATTTTATCCGAAAATTAAAAAGTATTTTATAAATAATTCGAATTTATTCGAGTTGTAATTACGAAATACGGTATCGTAAAAAGGGATATTTATAATTTCGACAAGATTAAAATTTTAATAAACCTTTTTAAAATAACGAATATAATAATTATTAATGCTAAAAAACGTAAAAGATTTAAATAAACGTAATAAGGAAATAAAAGATAAATTATAATTATTTAAATTATGAATTTTTAAAGTTAAGTTGTATCGTTATTTATTATTATAATAAAAGAAATTATTTTAAGTTTTAATACCGTAATAATCTTTTGTTAATAATTAATTAGTATATTATATTAAATAATAATAATTAAATAATAAATAAATTAAGTTTCTAGTAAATTTAATATTTTAATAAATATATTTTAACGCGTATAAAAAGTTCGAAACTTTTTTTTATTTTCGACGGTTACGAAAATTATTATTTGATAGAATTCGAAGAATATTACGTTAATAATAATATTATTACGTTTTGTATATCAGCGTATTTTTCGTATCCGGTTTAGTGTTTTAATATATTTTATTTTTCTCTTTTAAAACGCGCTTATTTACGGTATAGTAAAAATTTAATACGACGTTATTATACTTTTATTATTAGAAAAGATTTTTTCGCCGGCTTTTATACCGCGTTTTAAGTTATTATAACGTCCGATAATATCAAATTTGGATCCGTAAAAGCTAATCTTATTTTAATCTATTTTAATAAGGTTTTTTCGAATTAAAAGTTTTATTTAATTATATTTATGCCGACCATTTTTCCGCTAATTTCCGCCAGTTTTATTTTACTTTTTACGAAAACTCTTAAAAATATTCGTAAAATAACAACAAGAAACCGATATTGATAAAGAAAAATCAAAAATTATTAAGGTAGTTCGCCAACAAAAATACTTAAATCGGCTAATTTTATAACAAAAGGTTATATATTATTGTTATATAAAGCGGCTTTTTTCCAGGAAAAAAACCTTTAATTAAGTAAGACGAATCACATTTTAAGTAAACGTTATGAAATTAAAAACAAACGTTTTTAAAAAGGGAAAATACTTATTATATAAACAGAACAAGCTTTTTTAACCTAAAAAAAAGGTGGTAAAAAAATTCCGCTAATAGCAGTTGAAAAAGGTCATCGTAAAAGATTAAAATAAAGAAACGGAAATATAACGTTTGCGGCAAGCCCGGACATAATACGCGTACTTATAAAAAAGTTGTAGATATATCTAGCCAAAAAAAATCCGATTAATTTAAATCAATACGATATATTGTTATTAAGCTCTTTAAATTTGTTATTACGAAATGCCAAAAAGCGGCTCGCTTATATATATTTCTCGCTTATATATAGCTCGTAAAACCTTTTAAGTTAAAAAATTTAAAGAATATTTATATCGTACTTTTTAAATTATAAATTATAATAATTATTAATAAAAGTTTTTAAATTTCTTACAGTTAATTAGTAATGTCGAATTAATATTTTTTAAATTTTATTTTTCGGTTTTTTTGTCGAACTTGATTTATTAACTTTAAATATATATATATATACCTTTTGAACTTTTAGAATATCTTTTTGGGTTTATTAATTTACGTAAAAAAACTTTAATATACAAATAAATAAATACTATAGATAATCTATCCCCAATATCGAAAAGGTTATTTTTTTTATTAGATATATAACTATTTCCATGTCCGTTTCTTTTAGCCACCAATTTAAAATATTTAAAAAATTGACTTTATATTAAATCTGGAACTTTTAGACTTTATAATTTTATGTTTTAAAATAGAAACTTTCCCGATTCCGGTTTATTTAACCTGGTTAGTTTAAGGTTTTACTTATTGCTCTCCGGGCTTTACTATCTGCTTTACGGTATTGTTTTTAAAATTTTAATAATTTTATATCGTTACGAACAGATAATTATGCCGGAAATTTAAAAATGTTATTTATTAATAAGTAACACGCTTTGAGACTTGGTAGTATCTTAACTTGTAGTTTTTAACATTAAGTTTTTTAACGTATAAAAGATATAAAAATATAAAGTTTCTGTTACTTAGTATTACGCCTTTTCTTTCGGCGTAACTAAGGTTCCGGATAGGTTTCGCTATATTTTTACTTTAAAATCCTATATTTATATAACAAAAATTAAATAATTTAAATAATGTTTAAAGTTTTTGGTAGTAATACCGAATATATTATAGTATTTGAAAATTTAATTTTTCTATATCATTATTTACTTGGTAATTAATTCCTTATAATTGCGAACTTTTTATGCCTAATATTAAAAAGATAACGTGTATATAATATATTACAGTTTTACACTTTGAACCGAAATTACGAAATTATTATATTTTTAATATTACTTGTATTATTTAAATTATTATCGATTATAAACGTCGAAAATATTAAATAATTCGCATTATCCGGATTTTTAAAGAACAAATACCGGTTACATTTATAATATAAGAAATATTTACTTCCCGGTTTTAAAAACGTATTATTTAATAATTTAAATTTTTATTACGTTAACTTTATTATTATATTTTAATATAATAAAAAACGATTAGAATTATATATTATTTTATAATTTTGTTGAGGTTTAACAAAATCGGAAAGTAAAAATTATTAAAATATATAAAAAGGTTTTTTTATTAACGTTTCGTAAGTTATTTATAAATAACCGCGGTTCTCGAATAATTATTTAAATATTATTCCGCTGTTATCGTTAATACAATATATATTAAAAATTATATAACGACAACTAAATTTTACTTTTAAGCATACTTTAAGAATTTTAATTTCATTGCTTTTATTCGGGTTATAAAAAGGATCGAAAAATATTTTTAAGGTTGGAAAATTTTATAAATTTTTTTAAGTTTTTACAAATTATAATATATAATGTTATCAATAACTTACCGTATTTTAGTAATTTTATTTTATAATTATACGTTTATTAATAACTTAATAATATATCTTTTCCTTTTCGAGTTGTTAACTTTATTAATTTAATTTTATAGTTTTCGTTAATCAGGATTATAAATTTATTAATAAGAATTCGAAGGTTATTATTATTAGGTTTATATAATTTTTAAGTTAGAATACGTTTTTAAAATATTCAATTAGTACTATATTTCTTTATTATAAATTATCCAGTTTTATTAATTATATAATGCACCATACAAGCTTGTTGCGTATATAAGCTCGTTGCGCGTTTTACTTACTATATATATTATTTAACTTTAATCATTTATTTTTTAACGCTAATAATATAGAACGGCTTACGAAAGATGTCAGAATCAACCTAGCTTTTTAGGTTAGAAAAATAAATTCGAAACTTAGTTATCAACGGCTTTATATAATATATTACGTTTTCGAATTTACTTTAAGAGATCGAATTTACGGCAAACCTTTCCGTATTAATGTTATCCTTTATTTGCGAAAATTAACGCCGACCGAAAAAACTTTAATTATTAAACGAATTTTTAATTTAAATATGCGAACGTTTTCTGTCCGGCTTTAGTATATTAAAGATATAGCGAATTTATTTTTTATTTAATGCGTTATAAAATGCGTTAAAATTAATTCGATATCGAATTTTATTAAACGGTAAAAAACTTTTTTAAATACGTTTAAATCGAAATATTAATTATTAACGGGGATTATCCGAAAGTTTAAAAATATTTCGTAAATAGTTCGAGCTTATTCGGGTTATTATCGTAAAATACGGTATTACAAAAAAGAATATTTATAATTTCGACGAAATGAAATTTTTAATGGGGCTTTTAATAGTAACGAGTATAATAATTATTAATGCCGAAAAAAGTAAAAGATTTAAAAAAACGTAATAAAAAATAAAAAATATATTATAATTATTTAGGTTATTAATTTTTAAGGTTAGATTATACCGCTATTTATTATCATAGAAGGACAAAATTATTTTACGTTCTAATAATACGATAATTTATTCCGAATAACCGATAGAAAAATTAAGTTAAATAATAAAGACTAGATAATAAATAAATTAAATTTAAAATGAATTTATTATTTTGATAAATATATTTAAATACGTACGAAAAGTTCGAAACGTTTTTTTTATTTTCGGCGGCTATGAAAGTTATTATTCGATAGAATTTAAAAAAATATTATATTAATTACGATATTATTACGTTTTATATACCCGCGTATTTTTCGTATCGGTTTTTAAAAATTTAATATATTTTATTTTTTCGTGCGAAAATATGCTTAATTGTAGTATATAGAAAATTTAATATAACGTTATTATATTTATATTATTAAAGAAAATTTTTTTACCGGCTTTTATAACGTATTTAAAATTATTATAACGTTCGATAATATCAAATTTGGATTCGTAAAAATTAAGCTTATTTTATTTAATTTTAATATCGTATTTTTGGAATATAATTCTTTTTTTAATTATATTTATGCCGACCGTTTTCTTATTAATTTCCGCCGGTTTTATTTTACTTTTCGCAGAGACTTTTAAAAATATCTGTAAAGTAATAAAATAAGAACGATATTTATAAAAAGATTTAAAAATTATCAAGGTAACTTGTTAATAAAAATATTTAAGTCGGTTAATTTTGTGATAACAGATTATATATTGCTATTATATAAACCCGTTTTGTTTAAAAAAAAGTTTAATTATATAAAACGAATTATATTTTAAATAAACATTAAAAGGTTAAAAATAAACGTTTTTAAAAAGAAGGAATATTTATTATATAAAAGGGATAAGTTTTTTTAGCCGAAAAAGAAAGAGGTAATAAAAAATGCAGTTAATAGCGGCTAAAGATAATCGTTATAAAAAGATTATGATTAAGAAACGAAAATAAGGCCTTTGCGATAAGCCCGAATATAATGCGCGTATTTGTAAAGAAGTTATAAATACGTTTAACGAAAACGAATCCGATTAATTAAAATTAATTTATGGCGTTATAGTTATTTTATTTGAATTTATTATCGCGAGATGCCAAAAAACGCGCAACTAGCTTGTGTCCGCGACGAGATTATGTAATACGTTACATTATAATTTTTAAGTATATCGGAATTTTTATTTGCGTTAAAGTTATCCGAGTTTCGTTTTTTAAGAACTGGATTACTTTTTTGTAATTCCGTTTTTATATTAATTGTAAAGGCCGGAAATTATTAATTTAATGCTTTTAATTACGTAAGATTTTTCCATTATATTTATACCGAATTTCTTTTTGTCGTGTAGGCGTAAAGTCTGTATTTTCTTTGCTTTTAATTCTCTTTAAACGTTTAATTATTCGTATAATATATACGTATAGGCCTTGGTATTTTTTATTTTTAGTTTTAAACGAATAGTACTTTTTATAACACGATAACTTGTTTATAATACAATCGAAATAATTACTATTTTTGTTAAAAGCAGTTAATTAATTTAATTTAATAAGTAATTTTTCCTGTTTAAAAGAAAGTCGAAACGTTTTTAACGGAATTTTAAATCGTTATTAAACTTTTTAAAATTTCCTTTCCGTTTTTTTAAACTGATATTTAATTCGTTAAAGCTATTTAAGTTATTAAAGCTGGATAAATTATTGGAGAAATTATGACGGTTTTTTAGGGGAAATTATTAAAAAGGTTCGAAAAAAAGAATGAAAATAAGGAACTGTTTAAATTATTAAGGTAGTTACGTATTATCTTTTTTTCCTTTAAGTAATTTAGATAACTTTACCTTTTGTTTAATTTCTTTTTACGAGGTTGGTGTTTTTAATAAATTAGCTTTTAAGTTTCGTTTCGCCTTTTTTTAACAAGTTAATCTTTTCCATATCGTTTTTTAATACGATAAGTACTTTTTTGGCGCTATTTGCCTTGATTTTAGGTAGAGCGCTTTGCGATGTATTCGGTTATATATTTATGTTACGCGAGCTTTATAGCTTTATGTTTTGGGTTAAAACGTGTTTAATAACTGTATTATTATGTTGTTTATCTATTTTATCGTATCGTTAAATTTTTAAATTCTTTTTCGCTTCAACATTATATTTGATATTATTTATATCATTATTTAAGGACGTATAGAATTTATTTAAATCGATTTCGGATTTTTAATTTTAAATAAGCTTTTTTAACGATTGTTAAAATAATATAACGTTTTTTATTAAAAGAACTTCGTATTTTTTCTTCGTTAAAAAGCTTTTCGTTTTATAAAGCTGTTTAATTAAAAAAAGATTTAAATAAAAAAAGGAATTTCGTTTATATATTTATTTACTATCGTTTATTATTACTTAACTTTTTTTCAAGTGGTTAATTAAACAGCTTTTTTTAAGTTTTTTTATTATTAATTTAGCTTTTAATCTGCTATTAATTATTCGTATAACGTATTACGGTTACTAATTAGCCAAAAAATGTTACCATATTAGCAGTTACAGTAATCGAATGCAGGAGTCTGGCGTAGTTGCTTTAGGTTGGTTCTTTAAGTTCTAAAAAGATAACTTTAGTCCATAAGTAATCGCCCTTATATATACGATTAGGTGACAAAGGATTATTAGTGGACAAAGGCTGTCTCAGGCAGCATTCTGCTGCCTAGCAGGAATAAAGCCCACCAGCCGGCGGCCCCTGAAAGCACTAATTGCCGACAAATATAAATATAATAAAAAGGTAAAAAATTAGATTAACAGTTTTTTTATACGATAATTTTATTTTATTTATTCGATAATAATATAAATAGTAACGGATAATTTTAATTAAGATTCTTTATTAAATTATTAATGATTTATATTATAAAATTATAACCTTTTTCTATATAAGATATATTAGTATTATTTAAAATTAAATAATATTTTGTGCTTTATTATATTTAATTTATTAAACTTATTTCCGTAGTTATTAATAGGTATAATATCGTTAAAATTAATAAAGTATTTTTTTTTAATTATACGGCTAGTATTGGTAATATTTTTAATTTTTTATTTTTTTAACAGCGAAATAAATATTTTTATATAAATTAAAAATTATAAAGTAAAAATTAAATACGTTTAATAATTTCGCTATAAAAGTTTTTAATAATACAACGTTTATTTTGTAAAAAAGTATAAAAAAGGTATATTCTATGAATTAATATTATATATATTATTTCTCGAACTGCAAAATTTATTAATAGATTTTAAATTATGGGCAAATGCGTTACAATTCTTCAGGCTGGGGAGGGGGGGACTTGGTTGCTTGATTTCTGTCCTACAACAGGGGGGTGGGGGAGCAGCCATATATAGGCTTTAGCTCCTTTATCCTTGTAATCCTAGGGCCATAAATCAAAGCCCTTTAAATCTTTTAATTTCCTTTTAATAAATCACCACAACTGCCGACATGTCCTCATAGTCCTAGGGTTGCCATGAAGCCATTCAGACGTCGCCGGCGCCCTCAAGCCTCTAAAAATCCATCCTGCCCGACCTGTATACGTCCTCAAGTCCCTCGGGGATAAAGTGCGCCTCTGAATCCTTCGCCATGTGACCTCGTGATAACTTCGTTAAGTTTTCGGTATATCTTCAGCGTTCCGATTTCCTTTCCAGCGTTCTGATTTGCTTTTTAGTGTTCTGATTTCCTTTCGTAAAGCGTTAGTATCTCTGTCGACGTTGTTACCGAATGGCAAACTTCCTCGTTGCTACCGAATCCACGGCGGGCTTCCCGTTGCCAGTTGTTCCAGGTCGAAACTTTCCGTTTTGTCCTTCTGCGTCTTTTCGAAACGCCAACGTAGCTTTCTTTCTGGTCCTTTCGGACGTTACCGTGTCGACGAGCTTTTTGCTTCTAATCGATAACGGCCACTACGTACGCAGGCGCTTTTCCAGCGATTAAGAGGACTTTAAAACCTTCTTTTTTAAGGTCGAGCTTTCGCAGATTCCTTGTTTCAAAGCGTCCTTACGCCGAGCCTGCCGTCGAGCCTGTCGTCGAACCTGCCGACGATCTCTCTCTCCCCTTTTTTAAGCCTTCCGTACCAAAGCGGAGCGGTACCTCGAATGCAATACAAACTGGGTAAATCGGAATGTTAATTTTCTGCCGTCGAAAGTTTCAAAAGACGGAACCAGAAGATATTACCATATGAGCAAATGCGTTGTAATTCTTCAGGCTGAGAGGGGAACTTGGTTGCTTGATTTCTGTCCTATAACTGGGGGGTGGGGGAGCAGCCACATATAGGCTTCAGCTCCTTTGTCCTTGTAATCCTAGGGCTACAAATCAAAGCCCTTTGGATCCTTTCAACCTTATTTCAACAAATTACCACAACTGCCGACTTAAATTATAATAATTCTTTTTTTATTAAAATGTTTTTATATTTTTATTTTAAATTTTATAAAGTTAAATTTGATGTTAAAATTAAATTAATAAATATTTAATTTAATAAAATAAAACTTATTATTTATACAAAAAAATAATCTTTCTTTAATTTTATTAACCGGTTATATAAAAAAGAATTAATAATATCGATATTAACCTCTTAATAAAATTAACGTCGGTATATTATATAATATTTAAAAGATACAGATATACTTAAGCTTTTTTTAAAAAAAGTAATAATAAATTCGAAATTGGTTATCGATAAAAATGGAATTATTTAATAATTAATTATTATTTATATTCGAATTAAAAAATTATCGTTTTATAGAATATTAACCGCGTTAAGAATATTTTTATTTTTATAATTACTTAATAAAAAGAGCTAAATTTATACGATTTAACTAAAATTATGCCCTTTAAAAATAATACAAATAAGTTATAACGTATTACATAAGTAAGCTGTATATATAAGCGGGCTATATACTTTTTAGCATCTTATAATAATAAATTTAAATGAATTAATAATAATATATCATATTAATTAAAATTAATTAAATCCTTTTTTGTTAAATATATTTATAACTTCGTTATAAGTACGCGTATTATTTCCGGGCTTGCTATAAACGCCATATTTCCGTTTTTTAGTTTAACCTTTTTACGATAACCTTTTTAAATTATTGTTAGTTGTATTCTTTCATTTTTTGAGCTTAAAAAAGTTTATTTTTTTATATAATAAATATTCTTTTCTTTTTAAAAACGTTTATTTTTAAATTTACGATATGTATTTAAAATGTAATTTATTTTGCGTAATTAAGTAATTTTCTTTCGAAAAACTTCTTTTTTCGTATAAAAGTAATAAGTTATTTTTAATTAAAATATTAACCGCTTTATTAATTTTTTATTTTTTCGAATTATTTTATTAATTTTTTTTTAAAATAATGTGTTTAAATTATTATTTCTTTAATATTTTTAAAGGTTTTTGCGGGCGAAAAACGAATAAAACCGTTAAAAGTTAGCGGGAAAATGATTGGCGTAAGTATAATTTAAGGAACTTTTAATTTGGAAAAAACGTTATTAAGATTAAATAAAATAAGTTTAGTTTTTACAAATTTAAATTTAATATTATTAATAATTATAAAATTTAAAATACGTTATAAAAGCCGTTAAGCAACCTTTTTTGATAAAATAAATATAATAACGTTATATTAGGTTTTCGATATAAAATAAATAAACGCGTTTTAAAATAAAATAAAATAAGATATATTAAAATTTTAAAGCCGATATAAAAAATATACGGTTATTTAAAACGTAATAATATTATTATTATCAACGTAATATCTTTCGAATTTTATTGAATAATAGTTTTCGTAACCGTTAAGAATAAAAAAACGTTTCGAAGTTTTTGTACGCGTTTAAATATATTTATTAAAAATGCTGGATTTATTCGATATTTAATTTATTTATTATTTAGTTATTATTATTCAATGCGATTTTTTAATTCATTATTAATAATAAATTATTATAGTATCAAAATTTAAAATAACTTTTTTTTTCGTTATAATAATAGATGACGGTATAATTCAAATTTGGGAAGTAATAATTTAAATAATTATAATTTATTTTTTATGTTTTATTTTTTATTTTTTATTTTTTATTTTTTATTTTTTTTATTTTTTATTACGTTTATTTAGTTATTGTTTTATTTCTTTCTGTATTAGTAATTATTATATTCGTTATTATAAAACGTTTTATTAAAATCTTAATTTTATTAAAGTTATAAAAACTTTTTTATAATGCCGTATTTTATTATTATAATCCGAATAAATTTGAATTATTTACGAAATGTTTTTAAATCTTCGTATAAAAGCCGTTAATAATTAATTTTCCGATTTAAATGCCTTTAAAACTTTGTTCGCCATTTAAAAAAGTTCGACGTCTAATTAAATTTAACGCGTTTTATAACCCGTTAAGCCAGTAATATATTAATTATATTTTTAACGTATTAAAGTTAGATAGGAAACGGTTACCTATTTTAGATAACGACTTTTTCGATAATAAATTCTTTTTCGGTCGGCGTTAATTTACGCAAATTAAACGGTTAGACTTACTTTTACTTTTTTTTATAAACCGTTTTAGGTTATAGTTATTAAGAAATAAGTGATTAAAGTTAAGTAGTTGAAATAATAAAAAAGTATATAGTTTGCTTATATATATAGCTTGTTTGTATAGCACGTTATTTCTAAATTAAAAATTAAAAAATTTATAAATTATTTATTAGTTTATTTATATTAATATGTATCGTATTATTAATAAATAATAATGAAAGGTTTCGTAGAACAAATTGTTTTTATTAATAACTTTAAATTAAACCCTTATGATATTTTATTTATTTATTTTACGTAATTAAAATAATTAAAAATTATATTGTCCGTAAATGTTCCGAATCCAGCAACGGTTAACCAGAAATATATATACTTTATAAATTCGGTACGTTACGCTTTTAAAAAAAAGTTTTCGATTGAAGCATTTTCGGTAAATTTATATATATTAAATTTGTTTTTTGGTAAATAATTTGTATTTAACGTAGAACTTTTATAAAAATAGCGTAAATATATAAATATTATATATATATATATAACTTATAATAAAAGATTTAAATACATGTGATTTTCGTAATTTTTATTCGAATTACGTTTTTTTATTTTAAAATTATCCACTTGTTTTTAAGGTTAGCTATATTATATATATTCCGTTTATATTATAAACTTAATAAATACGTATAGATATAAACGCAAAATTTATTTATATATAAAATAAAGAGCGCATAAAAAGATATTAGCGTTTTTTATTATATAAACCGCTTATTTTAATCTAATTATTTGATGTTTTTTGGATATAATTAATTGATTTCTGATATTTTTAAATTATGTAAAAACGATTTAAAAATTAATGAAATTAATTTTTCTTTTTTTAAATTTATATATTACTTAAGAAATCTTCGGTAAACGTTAAAGGTATTATTAATAATACTTTCGTATTCGTTAATTATATTTAACGAAATTAAACAGTATTTATCATACGGTGTACGTTTTAATTAAAACGAAAAATAGAAAAGTTTTTTTATTACGTTTATAAAATATATTAATAAAATCAAGTACCAAAGGCCACATGATATTAGTTACGAATTAATAAAAAATATTAAACGGTATCAAATATTATTATAACGTTTTATAAAATTATTCTTTTATAATAGTAAATAGGACGAAATATAAATTATTTTAATATTTTTTCGAAATACGGTTGTAATAAAGGCTAAAAGCGGTAATATTATTTTATATAACGATATTATATTAAAGCGTTATATTATAAATATATTTTAAATATTTAAATTATCGTATTAAAATATAATATCGTTTTATTATATTTAACAGTAAAATGCGGCTTATTTTAGTTTATATTATATTAATAAAAACGTTTAATAAATTTATTTTAATACTATTTAACAAAGGGTTTATATTTTTATTTAACACATAATAATTATCGTAAATGTTCAATTTTTTAAATATATTAATTTGATTTTATAATATATCCGAAAATAATAAAACTTTATTTAATAAACGGGTTAAATAATTACCGTTAACTTTGCACATTATTTAAATTATAATTAAAATTATAAACAATAAATACGTAAGAACATTTAAATTATTATTATTACGTAAATACTTTATTTCTAACTTTATTTTATACAATAGATATTTTTTAAAAATATATAATTACTTAATTTAAAGATTTAAATTAATTAAAAGTTAACGTTTTTATAAATTATTAATTTTCGTTTAAAATAATATAACTTATATTAATATCGAAAAATAAATATTCTGGCGAGCAATAAAATTTAAAATTTTTTACGAAAGTTAAAATTTATTATATAATATATTATAATAGTTACGTATAAATAAATCGTATTTCATAAAAGTTATAAATGTTTATCAAAGTTTTTATATTATTAATTTATCTCGTATTCGTTTTTTTAAAATACGTTAATTAAAAAGTAAGTTTAAATAATTAAAGCATATAATTGGCCAGTATCGTCGTAAAAAATTTAATTACGAATAAGGTTTTCGAAATTTATATTAGCTCGTCGAGTTTCTTTTTTAAAAAAAAATATTAACGTACGTATATATATGTTTTATTTGTTTTAAAATTACCCGATAAAATTAAGAAAATTTGGATTTGTTATATTTTAAAAAAGGAAATAATAATACGACGTATTCGAACTTTAATTAATTCACCTTTTACAACGTAAAAATATTAAAAGAGAGTTTTTTAAATTTATAATAATATTAATAATAGGTTATAACGTCAAGATTTATATAAATATATATATAATTACAGATAACGTTAAGTTATTAAGTTATTACGAATTTTCGCTTTTTTAAAAAGCAAATGCGGAAAACGAAGCCCATTTGTTAAAACTAATATTTAGATCTTATTAGCTCGTTACGGAGATTTGGGATTTGATTGCTTGATTTTTAGCGTTGTGGAGCGGTACTTAAGTGACTTTGAAAAAGAGCCAGCGAGGTCTGAGCTAGCTGAGGTAAAAACTCATTTCTGTATTTGTTTAACCGTTTGTTAAAATAATAAAATATGAATTTTCGTATATTTTATCATCAAAATCGGAAAACTATAATTAGAATACGTTAAGGCCGTTAAAAATAATTAATGATAATAACGAACGCCCGTTAATATTAGTATATATTAAAATAATAATTTATTTTTAAAGGTATTATTTTCAGAAAAACTATGCTTTTTAATAGATTTTCTAAAAACAAAAATGTTTTTTCTTATATTTTTAATTATTTCGATTTTATTTACGTTATACTGGTTCTCTTATTTAATAACGTTAATTTCCGGTAAGGTAAAATGATTAAATAAAACGTTAATAGAAACTGGAAAAACGTTATTGAAACGCTTATAATTAATCGTCGTATTTTTACAAATTCTAATTTTAAAATAACAGCGTAAAAATCGGGCTATTTAAATTTCTTTTTTTTTTAAATGTACGGGGCTACCGCTATTAATAGAAAAATGTTATACGTATAGGCCAAATCCGGAATAAAATAACGTATAACTTCAATAATCTTATATAATAATTTAATAAATTAAACCTTTTTTTTTAAAACAAATTTGTAAAAATTTTTAACGAACTTTGTTAAATTTTTTTATCGGCATATCTTCGATATAACGTATTATATATTATTTATTAACTTAAAACCCTTTAAAATTTAAACGTAAAAATCTTTTACGTTTAACCTCGTTAATCGTTTACGCCGTACAGAATCAAGCTGAAAATTGTATATCGTTCGAAAGCGTAAATTTTAATAAATAAGAAAATATTTTTTCACTTTGTTAACGCATTATTAAAACGCCTTTTATAAGGAAAGAAATAAGTAAGTAAATCAACGCGTTACGCGGATATGGGGTGGCCCGTTGATAGGGTGGCCCGTTGATGGTGTGGTTGCCTTAAATAATAAGTGTTAAAAGGTAATTAAATCATAACGGAACGTTAGCGGGTGCTAAAAAAGTAATATGCAGCTTTTATTAAAACACTAGTATGCGAATAGCCTAACTCCTACATATAGCATTCCGCTCCTTTGTCCTTGCAATTCTAGGGCCACAGATCAAAGCCTTTTGATCCCTTTTAACGTCCTTTCAACAAACTATGACAGCTGCCGACATAATTAAAATAATTAGGTTATGATTAAATTATTTGATGACGTTATAGTGTTAGGAAAAGCTCACAATTCGCTCGTATTCATCGCTCGCTTGCTAATCATGTTACATTAATATTATTATTAGGAAGCAATCAACTAGAGGATTAGACATTATAATCGAATAACAGTGAGCTTCTACGGGAGAAGTCTGCCAGAGTGTTTGCTTATTAAGGAGTCAGAAGCCTTTTCCTGGAAGGGCTTCTCGTCCCAACGCATGAAAGCCATCTCGTATGAAGGTGCTGATTGCATCAATGAACTCCCTCTCCGCATCCTCCGGCATGCCCAAGGCTCCCGACTGCCAGCTAATAGCGAAGAGAAGACTGCCTCTCTCGACACTGACCACGTTAAAGGCCATCGGGGGACCCGTAGGGTTGGCAGGTTGGCAGAATAGCATCTTCGTCATCTTACAGCGATGGACGCTCGTTTCACTGCTTGCCTCAGTGTCGCAAACGGCGCCCAGATTGCTAACTTCCCATGAGCAATCTCGCTGCTGTCCCAACTTTCCAGTGGTCCACTTCCTGATGCTCGGAACGTATCTCAATAGCCCGAGCGGTTGGTCCTCGAGCGTCGTCGCGCTCTCTACGAGCTTCGCTGTCATGGAGCGAGCAGCAGTCCAAGCCTCGTCTGAGAGAGCTGCATCGGGCCCATCAACCCGGGGATGAGTCTCATAGTAGCCGTTGACGAACAGACCCATCTCATCGCCCGAGATCCCCAGAGCACGTCTCATATTGATTGCGGTCTGTGACACGAAATTGGTTGCCTCTCGGTCCGGCAATGCCATGCTTATAGCTCGAACGATCAACTGATGGATAACCGCCGTCAGCTTTGCACCATTCTCTTTCGATCTGGCCAAGGCGCTCCCGAGTTCTGAAGCATTGATCTCAAGTAGCTTCACGCGGCTGGTGAGGTTGTTTGGGTCGCAGAACATGGGCGGTCCAGTCCAGGTACCGGGATTCACGCCGGCAACATCGGCCCGGAGGCCCAGCTTGTCGGCTATCCACTTTGGTAGAATCGTTGCTAAGAGAGGCGCGAGGAGGAAGCCCCATGAGATGGGTAGTCTCTCGGGCGTGTCAAAAGGGGGCTTCAACTCGGCCTTGGATGTATTGTACAGCGCGGTGTTGTGGCCGTTGGTGCCACTGCGAAGGGCAGCGAGGAAAGTGCGGTGGAACGCGAGCCCACCAATGCCATCAGCTATTGCGTGCGAGAAAGCGAAAACGACTAGACAGCGGCTTCGATTTGCCTCGGATGAAGACAGGGGAAGCACTACTAATCTCCACGGCGGAGAAGAAGAGGGCAGTGGCTGGTCAAGGATGTAGGGCAGGACTTGCTCAATTGCTACTGTCTCACTCGACGGCTGGTTTCTTCGCCCACCACGGTCGTCGTGCATGATTGAGATGTGGTCATGCAGATCAACTGTAGGGACACGCTCATAGAATGGCCTGTCCGTGTGTTTGTCCTTGATTACGACACTCAGTGGCGGGTGGGTGTCGAGACAATGTTGCAAGGGACCAATGAAGGATCTCGGTGACTTGGGGTCGACCTCGGAAGGGTCGAACTCGTAGACTCCCCCGACTACGACGGCATTGTAGAGGCCGAGGTTCTCTCTGCTGATGGCGCGCACCTCGTTCGGGCCTGTTTTGTATGAGCTAGAGGGTCTGATTCAGCTGCCCATGGGTGCTTGCTACTTACTAGCGAGCCTCATGATGGCCAAGGAACGGTCCTGGGGCTAAGGCTGTGGAGTTGGCGGCACGGGGTGTGCGGGTTGGGGATCTGGAGGGCTGCGCTTGTTATTAGTTCAGTGACCCGACTGCGTGTGAAGCCAATGACGAACCGGTATACTATACCAGATATTCCAGGTTGCAGGGCGGAAGATCAACTGGAAAAGGTAACTTAAGGCACCAATTACTACCTAGTAGGAGCTGACACTCACCTAAAAGATGATAATACAAACGCGACGCGTTTGGTCCACGCAACAAGGTTGGTTCTTCCTGGCCTCCGATTGGTTTCATCTTTCACCCCCTTGAAAGAATGGAATGCAGGGTGCCCGGGCTGGCCATGGTTTCTGCCGGGCCGTCATCAACTGTATGTCTATTGGTCAGCTGTTCTTGAATCTACACTCCCTACTTATGCTTAGACTAGGTACTGACGCTAGCACTGGGTAGGTACACCACAGATTTGGTTGCGAAGACCAAATTCCCCAGTCGCTCAATTACTCTTCTTTTCGTACACAACTAAATTATTATCAGAAGCTGATACTGCCAGTCTATGACAATCATGCTCTATCCAGAATCTTCACTGCTGTCTTGGAGCGGGAACGGAACTTCCAGCGGAACCCCTCAAGACCCGTGAACCTCGGGGTTTTCTGTGGCGGCTTTCAAGAGCTCATCCGCCGCATGTTGTCCTAGCGCCTCAAGTGACCCCATTCCCAACATTTCCAAAACGGTTATATCGAAGGAGAATACCTGCTTCCACCAGGCACGCAGCTCTAGCGCAACCAGCGAGTCCAAGCCCAGATCTACCAAGGGCAACGACGTGTTGAGTTCTTCTTGCGGCTTCAGGAGCAGGTCAAACAGCTTCCTTCCTATCTCGCCCGCAAAGAGCTTCGGAGCCTCTGCCGATCTGAGAATAGAAGGATCTGCCCTGGCGCTGGCCAAGTATGGCTTGAGCGTCTCGTTGGACACCGCGACGTCGGCGCCGCCCGCGGTAGCATTGTGGTATGCAGCCATCCGGCGGTCCTTTCTCCAAATGGCTCGGTTGCTTGAACTCGACAGGGGAACCGAGGAGCCCAGGCCGAGGACAAAGGTGTTTGCGTCGACGATGCGAGAGGGGGAACCAACACTAGCAGGTGGTTGCTTGAACGGCCGAGAATGAACGAACATGGCCACCGACATTGCATCCAGCAGCTCCTGCTCTGTGACACTCTTGAAGCCGCTCGTCTTCATCTTGCCCATCAATCCTTGATGTTCAGATATGAAACCGACGCCCTCGACGGCTCCGATGTCAATCACTGAAGCCTCCAGTCCTAGTCCGTTACGATATTGGGCGAATGCATCAAGGAACGTGTTACCCGATGCATAGTTTGCCTGTCCCGGCTGCCCAATGATACCCGAAAGAGAGCTGAACAGCACCATAAAGTCAAGGTCAGCCCCAGCAGACACGGTAGCATCGTGAAGGTTCCACGTTCCCTTGACCTTGGGCATCGTTGCGGCTTTCCATTCGTCGAATGTCATCGTCGTGAGGTTTTGGTCGCGGAGCACCATGGACATCTGGATGACGCCCTTCAATGGACGCGTAGCCGCTGCGACGGCCTTCGTCACGTCTTCCATATTAGTGACGTCTCCTTGAACGAGTTTGGCGTTACAGCCCATACTGCCAAGCTCGGCAACGAATACATCATCCTTGGAACTTGTGCCGGCGCTTCGAGAGAGGTAGACCAGCTCCCGAGCGCCGTGGTCGACCATCCACTTGGAAATAGCACGTCCGAGGCCGCCAAGGCCACCGATTAGGAGGTACGACCCAGAGCCGTTGAAAGCGATGGTTCGGGCTCGCTTGGTAGTTTCGAATGCTATATTCCTCTGATTAGGGATGTGCGGGATCGAGATACCGACACGGCCAATGTGTTGACCCTTTTGCATGTATCGGAACGCGTCTTGGGTCTGTGATGCCGGGAATACTTTGACGGGTCGGACTGGTGTTGTCTTTCCCTCGACGTAATACCGCAGAGTGTCCAGAATGAGTCTGTGTGAGCATGTCAGCCAACTATGCCCGGTCGGTATCGCTATCGTGACTATCAATTTTACTACTTACTTCCTTAATAGGACTGGTTTCTTCCAAAGCTGGTCAATGTCGATGCAGCAGTAACTCCGATTTGCTAGGAAGGGGTTCATGTCAAGTTTCGCCCCGCCAATCAGGTCTCGTTTGCCGATCTCGATCAAAGTGCCGAATTCTGCAACGCAGGTCCATGTAGCGTGCAGAAGTTCACCAGACAAGGAGTTCAGGATCATATCCATCCCCTGGCCGTTTGTCTCGCGCATGACACCATCCACAAATGACTTGTCTCGGGAGCTGAAGATCCTATTCCTCGGGATATTGAAGTTTTCCATCAGGAACTTCACCTTTGTGTCGTTGCCCACAGTGACATACAGCTCGGCTCCTATCATCTGACAGACCTGAACGGCTGCAAGGCCAACGCCACCACAGGCGCTGTGGACTAGGACCGACTGGTGGGCTTAGCGTTAGTTCCCGCACATTTGAACTCAATGTCCCAAGGGCCTGCTACTTACCTGTCCCTGGGAAAGTCGCCCGACATTCACCAGCCCGTGTAGTGCCGTGACGTACGGCATGAGCATCGACGCAGCCTCATCAAAGCTCAGATCATCAGGGATCCGGGTGCAAAAAACGGTCGGAGTGGTGATGTACGTCGAGAAGGCCTGTTTTTTGAGGCAAAAGACTCGGTCACCAACAGCCAGCTCGGCTGGGTCCACGCCTGCTCCCACCCTCGTGATGATACCTGCTGCTTCAAGTCCAAACTGGCGGATAGGGAGTTCAACTACCCCCAATGCGACCAGAATATCCTGCATATGAACTGTTAGCTGGCTCACGGGGCCGAAGAGAGTATCAGACCTCACGGCCAGCTTAAGACACGCTTACCCTGAAATTCAAACCCGCTGAATGCACCTGTACCTCGACCTCGTTAGGCCCTACATCCTCATGAGGCTGGCGCACCCAATGCAAAGTGTTGACTCTTCCCGGAGTGCCAACGTCCAGGATAGCCTTCTCATCTGGCTCCGATTCCAAGAGCGCGTCGCGCAGCACGAATGGGTAGAACCGACCAACAAGAACCTTGCCATTTCTAACGGCCCACTCAAAGTCTGGATTCAGTGTCTCGTCTCCCAGGTCCTTGCGCAACTGGAACCTGGCGAGAACACGGATGACGCTCTCAGCGGACTTGTAATTATCGAAGTTATCGACCTCGCAGGTCGCGAACTCGGCCATCATTTCTGAGCGTGCAACTCTCGCCAGGCCCAGGACTTGGGCATATCTCGGATCGTGGCAGCCTTGTTGGGAGACGCGAGTCACCCAGAGAATACCGCCACCGCCGAGACCGCCGAGGAACGTCTTCAAGGATTGGAAACGGGCTTCGTTCATCGACTCGAAGAATGGTTTGTCCATGTCCAAGAGGGAGATGACGTCCTGGCCTGCTGGGGGAGCCTCTTCAAGCTTGCACCTGGTCACTTCGTAGCCCTCCCTATCAAGCTGGCTTAGAATCTGCCCAGCAATAGTTCCCTCTTCCTCGTAGAGTACAGTAATGCTCTTGGCGGGAGCCTGAACGAAGGATGCATGCCTGGCAACCATCGTGGCTGTAGTTTGGTGAGGCTCTGCGGCGTCCAGAATCGGTCCTTCAATCCCACCGAATCCTGCATTTACAAGCTCCTTCTGCCATTCCTCGGCATTGATGTAGGGTTCATTAACCCGCCCATCTGTGACGCCTAACCACCAAGTAGGTTGGACCCCGAACACGTAATTGACCCACTTGGAACTGGGACAGAGTTCTTGTATAAGCAGTCGACCGTCCGGAGCCAGGAGGGTCTTCACGTTTGCAAGGCTGCCCTGAATATTTTCGGAGATATGGAGCACATTCGTCGCGATGATAAGATCGTATTGGCGGCTTTCAAATCCTTGCTCGGAGAGATCTTGACTGATGTCCAAAGTGACGTACTCCATCTCTGGAAACAGTAGTTCCTGGTCCTTGCTCGATATGAAGCCGACCGAGGTCAAGGTGTACTTGGAGCAGAGGACTTGGCCATCAGCTCGTGTAAGATGCTTGATGATTCTACTGGCTGCCGAAGGCTGGCCATTACCGATTTCCAGGATCCGTAGATTGGGTCTGGAGTGCGACAGTGTCCTAATGAACTGGGATATGTCGGACTCGTTGATGAAGCTGTAAAGATCTGCCAACGTCTGGTCCGAGAGAATACTGTCTAGGGGCTGACCAGATAGCAACTGATCCATGTTCGAATGAACTTGATGAATGGCACTGGCGGCTGGCGCCGCGGGGCTGTTGGCGAGGCGGGCCAGCAGATCTTCTATTCGTGTGGACAAGATCTGATTGTCCAGGCTCGTGAGACAGGACGCGAGCGCTGACACGGCCGACTTGGACTCGGAAAGCAGCCAAGTTGTGTATCTTTGCAGATGAGGGAGGGCGGCTTCGATCCCGGGGAGCCGCCTCTTTGAGCGCAACAAGCAGAGCTGTCCTAGCTCCCCCAGGAGGCGCGAGTATTCTGTGCGGTCCTCCACAGGTCCGCGGACGAGTTCCTTGAGGCTCATGAACTCAATGTCGCAATCCCACTCGTATCTTGCGGCGGCATGGGTGTCTGGGGCCTCACTGGATAGGGCGCCATCTGCAAGCGACATTCTCAACCCCGAGACTTGCATAACCGTCCTTCCCTCCGACGTGCAACGACCGTGGCCGACAACCGAGTAGTTGCTTGACAGGTTTGCGGAGACCGCGGTGTTCATGTCTGAGGAGCAGCGATAGATGCTGATTTGATCAATGCTCGTCGGAAGCCAGTTTTGGGTCTTACGCAAGTAACCGTTGACGGCGGCCGCACCTAAGATCTGAATGGTTCCATCGATGACAGTTGGATGGATGTGATAGTTGGCTTCATCTCCCTGTCTATTGTTGATTACCTTGCCAATGGCCCGGTTGTCCGAGTTTGTAGAGGTTTCGATGGTTTCAAGTGTCTGAAAACAAGGACCCAAGTCCAACCCACCCTTACTCATGTTCTCATAGTACTTTTTAGCGCTGAGCTTGCGAGGCAGTGGTTCGGGCTCTTGGCCCGGCCCGAGGTCATCAGTAAGCGCAGATACTTCGCCTGTGCAGTGCTTGGTCCATACGTGGCCATTGAAAGAGGTAACGGTGAATTCCCACCAGGGGCTGTTAAGGGAGTCCGTCAACCGATGCGGTCGCAGCGCTGTCATCATCTCGGTGGGTTTGCCTTCGGTCAAAACGAGGGCTATGTTAACTTTAATGTTCCGGATGCTGAATCCGCCATTGACGTCAGTGATCTGTCTGACTGCCTCACCCGCCAAGGCGACATATCCGGCGAAAGGGAAAACTGTATCATCTCCCACTCGATGGTCACGTATCCAAGGGGCGTTAGCAAGATGGAACATATTGCGCCATACGGGCTCGATGTCAGTGCTCTCCGGCAGCTTAACACCGAGAAGGTCGTGGTAAGGGAATTTACGGTGGCGCCACTCCTTACAGACACGGGGTTCATACCAGTAGCTATTCTCGTGGTTCCACGGATACCTGGGCAGGTCCGGAAGACAAGAACCTGTAGGAAACAGGGCCTTCAGATCAATGGTAGCATTAAGCGAGTGGAGCTTGCCGACGGCTGTCAGGAGCGATGTAATGCAGTTCTGGCCACGGGTCATGACGGAGACGTAAGGACTGGGAGCTGACTCCGCCGTAAAGATTTGCCTTAGTGGTCCCGCGAGAGCCGAGTGAGGACCAATCTCCAGGAAGACGGCATTCTTGCCAACGTCGTGATTCAGGATGGCGGTAACCGCCTCCCGGAAACGAACTGTTAAGCTTGGGTTAGAGATGCTTACGATACAGGTTATTTCTTTCCCCTCGACTGTGGGGATAAAAAGAAGTCACGACGGCTTACCCGGTGATTGCAAGTTGTCTCGCCAGTATGTCGACCCGAGTGCATGGCTTCCCAGGTCCAAGAGCTTCCCGGTGACGCTGGAGAAGAAAGGTATTGATGGCTCTTGTCCAGTTACCTCTTGTCCAATCAAGGAGAGATATTCGTCGCCAATCTCGGCCATATGATAAGAATGGTAGGCTTTGTCCACCTGCAAAAGCCTGGCCAGGACATCCGGGCATGCATTCTTTATATTGTCAACAACTTCCTTTACCGCATCCGTGTCTCCTGAGATGGTAACGCTGTTAGGCGAGTTATCGCAGGCAATAGAGACATTGTCGAGGAGATGCTTCGTGGTGGCTTCCCAGCTCATGCCTATAGCCGCCATGGAACCCGCTCTCTTCTGGCTGGTGGTCACAGCTCCACGGTGATGGGCGGCAATGATGGCCTCTGCAGCTGTGAGGGCGCCCGAGGCGTACGCGGCTGCGATTTCTCCGCTAGAATGCCCAACGACAGCACTCGGCACGATGGCCAGGGACTTGAGGGTGTCGACCAGCGCGATCTGAATGGCGGTGCAGAGAGGCTGGGAGAGCTCTGCTGAAGATAACCGGCTCTTCTTGGCGGGCTTTTTGAGTTCCTGTTCGATTGAGTACTTCAGCCCCTCTCCAATAACGGCCTTTAAATGTTGATCGAGAGACTGGATTGAGGCCCGGAATGTTTGATTCGACTGCAGCAGCTCCCGCCCCATCTGGGGCCACTGCGCACCCTGGCCTGTGAAGACCATGACAACGCCAGGCGGTTGGGCCGACTTGAGATTCATAGGCGGCGATACAGCTTCGATAACGCCATTGTTGACGATAGCGAAGGCCCGGTGCGGCAGATGCTCTCGCCTGATGGCCAACGTGTAGGCTAAATCGGCAACTTTGTCGGGGTTCTTTTCCACCCACGCTTTGTAATTCTCCATCAGCCTCGGCAGTGACTTTGCCGAGTTGGAGGTGTACAGTAGAAGTTGTGGGACTTCGGGTGTTTCGTGTAAGACAGTTGATGCGTTGGCGGACGCGGCAGATTCCAGGATTACGTGAGCGTTAGCGCCTCCAACGCCGAAAGAGTTCAGGCTGATGCGCTCGAGGCGGTCTTCGGGCCATGGGGTTGGCTCGACGGGAACAGTAAGTTTGGCTTCCTTAAACGGTATGTTCGGGTTGGGAGTCGTAAATCGAATATTAGGGGGGATAATGCGGTGTTCGAGCGCCTTAACCATCTTAATCAGGGACACAAGGCCGGATGCGCCCTCAGTATGTCCAAGGTTGGGTTTTACTGACCCGATGTAGACTCCTTTTTCTCCAAAGACACGAGCAACGGCCTTGGCCTCGATAGGATCGCCCGTTGCGGTTCCGGTTCCATGGCATTCTACCATGGCTGTCTGCGAGTAATCGTCGAAGCCGGCTACACGGTACGCTCTCCTTATGAGCGCCTCTTGCGCGTCGGTACTGGGTTGTGACAGCCCAGGCGTCTTCCCGTCGACGTTATGGGATGTGGCCCTAATAACAGCTCGGACTGGATTTCCGTCGCGGATGGCGTCGGCCAGAGGTTTAACGAAGATAGCAGTCGCTGCCTCGCCCCGAGCATAACCGTTGGCATCTGCCGAGAAGGACTTGCAGGCGCCGTCCTTGGACAGGATTCCTTGTTCCGTCATGGACGTCGTCATGCCGGGTGCCAAAATCACATTGACGCCCCCCACGAGTGCGGCCTCACAGTCGCCTTTGACGATGGCCGCGCAGGCCTCGTTGAGACAGACCAGGGCAGCAGAGCAGCCCGTCCGAATCGTCATACTTGGGCCCCGGATATCGAATTCGTACGAGATCCGATTCGAGATGACGAAATCTCCGGTCCCAACAATACGATGCATGCCCCACTGCTGCGGCTCCTTGGCGAACATCTCGACCCAGTCCTCTCCGAAATTGCCAATGTAGCATCCGATGGTCTTGCCTCGCCAGCCGACCTCTCCGGCGTCCTCGAAGCACTCCCTCGTGACCTCCAGCATAAGGCGCTGCTGGGGGTCGGCCCGTTCCACCTCGGTCCGCGGCAGTGTGAAAAAGGATGTATCTAGCGCCCCGAGGTCTACGCTCTCGTCGAAAAAGTAACCATACTCGCTCGAGATGGTCCCGGGCTTGGGCGTAGCCGAATAGTACGAATCTATGTTGTATCGGGACTTGGGGACTTTACAGCGAGCGCTCTTCTTCGCGATCAGGAACTCCCAGAGCTCCTCGGGCGACGAAACACCTCCTGGGAGTCTACAAGCTGAACCGCCATGTTAGTATCATCCCTGTCCTATGCTTGATCTCATAGAGGTAAACGTACCCATGCCGCAAATTGCGATTGGCATCATACCGTCACACCCTTCTTCACTGGCTCCGCTGCTAGGCACGCCATTGACGCCATGACCGTTTGTGAGGTGGCCGTCCATGTGTGCTCCTTTGGCAGAGTCGCCGTTGACTGCGTTCCCGTCATGGCTCGCTCCGTTCGTCAGGCTATGGCCGTTGACGACTTGATCGGCTTCCACAGATATGGTAGAAGGAGTCATGGTGCAACAACCTTCGTCAGATTATGTGACACAGAACGTGATTGCAGAAACAATCCGCTTGAAGAGGTGGCTTATGTTCTGTGCGTGTCTGGGCAGTGGTATATTATCCGTTATATGGACCCTTCTCTAACAAGTCTCATGCTACGTACGATCGCGAGATTTAAGGACTACGCCTTCGTTTCTCAGACACATGTATTCTGGTACCTTGAATACGGTAACGATTTCCGACTGTGCAGGTGGGATCCCGATGCCGAGTCGAGTTAGACCCACCGAACGTAGTCGCTTGTTCTAGACCAGTGTGTATCGCCAGGATTCCGTCCCCGAGATGGTCATGCTGACACCCCACGGAGTGCGGCCCGAGTGGAGGCCGGGGGAAATATGGAGGCGGAACCGACCGGAGAGTCTTAGTAACACAAACGGAGTGGAATGTTTGATGGTTCTTTGCTAAGAGTGATCTGAACCCATGCTCGTTGGACTAGCAGTCATTGAAAAGATATCAGAGGAAAAGGGGAGTACGAAAGGCTCCGTTGAGCTCCCATAGTAAAAGCCCGATGAAGGCTTATTATAGGCTATCTTAATGGGTCCAATGGGACTATGATAGGGGCCGTTAAGGAGACCCAATAAGGTCTCCTGGCTGCGTGACAAAATTCGTAGCAAGAACGGAGTTACCGAGTCCATCACAACTTAAACCCGCCATGAAAGAATAGAATCGATCAATAGAAAACTACTTCGAAAACTAGGACGTGCTAGCTAAAGTACGGGAAGTCCGATTTCACTACTTGCCAATAGACCCAGGCCAACCGCCAGAAACATCAACAGCCGGATCTTCGCAACTCCTCCCCGTCCGCTTTGGTCATGGCCTCCCACTTCCACCGCAAGAAAGGCCAAACGAACCACCCGACAATTGGGGCTAGTAGAGCATCGATGATGCCCCATCCGCGCTTTGGCGACGGGCCCAGCATGCCGGTGAACAGCACTGAGGCCGCCAGCGAATCCTCGCAGATGATGAAATCGCCCCGGTCGACGGCGGCAATAGTGAGCCGAGCTACCTTCTCGGACGACGGGAACTTGGCCTCGAGCCTCTTCGCAAGGACGTCTTCATTGATGTTGGTGCTGTCCGGCAGCCCTTGGATGCGCTTGGTCAGGCGCGTCTTCGTCTTCTGCTCCAGCATGAAGCCTGGGGAGACGAAATCCGCCGGGAATGCGCAGTGGATCGAGTAGGTCGACGCGGTACAGTTGTATCGCAGGACTTCCATGCGGAGCGTGTCGGCCAGGGCGCGGAGGGCGCATTTGGCGGCTTGATGAAAGAGGACCAGAGTCAGCTACAGGTGATGAAGCTTGCTGTCTGGGCTTCAAGGCTCAAAATGGTGGAGTCAAAGGAGCATGGCTTACGGGTGTAGGCAATAGAGCCAGGCGAGCCGAGGAAGGCTGCTGCGCTGTTGATGAAAATGATCTGGCGTAGATTGTGCGTTCGAGTCGCAGGCCCATTTCTCTTATTGTCGTCTTCGGTCCAGATGTCGAGCATGGACTTGGCGGCAAATGCAGAGGAATAGTAATTGTTTTTCATACAATTCTCCAGGTCCTCGGCCGCGATATCGACGATGAATCCGTTTTCGGCATAGTTCCCGCCAGCCACGCAGTACAGAATGTCGGCGACTCGGGGTTGCGCCCTGAATTCCTGTGTGACCTATGAACCACTCAGTGTCTGTCTCTGCAGGTTCTATATAGTATGTGTCTGTTGGGATTCAATCGATATGTGGAAGCCTAGAATCAGACCTTGGTTGCATCAGACAGGTCAATGGCCACAGCATCGACGCATTGATTCTTGTTCAAACAGGCTGCGAGAATTTCCTCTTTCGCCTCCTGCAATGGGCCTGGCCGGCGGGAGAAGATGGTAATATGGGCGCCTTGGTCACGGTTAACATGATGTTTTCATACCGTGGAGAAGGAAAATGATACTGACCACGGGCTGCTAGTTCCTTAGAGATGGCCTTTCCTAGTCCTCCGGAGCCGCCGGTGACGAAGACAGTCTGCCTCAAGTGTCAGTACGATAGGAGTTGAAATTAGGCTTAGTGGGCGGACTAGCCCGCCAAGCACTCACCTTGCCGTGCAGATCTTGCTTGGCTCTCATCTTGCCTTTGACACACTCTGAATCCACAGATCTTTCAGCGGAATGCAGCAGAGAAATTGTCTCCGCTACACATAGAATGTGAAGTTCGTACGAGGAGAATATGCCATGCGCATTTGTCTGCTGTAAGCAGGCGAAACGCGACCGACTCGATTCATTTTCTACCGAGAATGTGGCTCGACAATCTCTATCCCTTTCTGGCTACGCCGCTAGAGCAAGGGCGAATCGGTCTCTTCCCTGCTGGTCCTACGCCCGGATTCCGGGTCCGAAAGCCCACAAGCCACCCCGGTGCGATACTCAGTACTCGCTGTTGTATCCGAGGGATCAGAAGACGTCCTTTCGTCAAAACTATCCTATATATCTGGTCAATATACCGAAATTGTTGTTTCGAAAACCTCACTAAGCTTAAGTTCAGCTAATTCAATTCCTTGACTATCACTAATTACACTTAGTATCAGACTTCACACTAAAGGCTCTTCCTCTGTTGAAATCAAATACCCTTGGACGGTGACTTTTCTTTGACAATGTCAGCTATCGATTTCCTAGCGGCCTGGATCAAGGGCCAAAAACCCAAGGCCCCCCAGATGAAGAATGCCTCCATTTTCCATCGCAACCTCGAGGAAGCGCTAGACGTCCGGAGAGCCGACCATGCAATGTACACACGCACCAAGAGCGCATGGAAGACGGGGACTGCCGTCGATTTCTGCTCTAATGACCTCCTGTCATTAGGAGTCACTGGGCGATTACGCACGGAATTTCTCGAAGAACTAGCGCGGAATCCAGACTTCGCCATGTACGCCGGAGGTTCACGGCTTATGGACGGCAACTATGACTACATTGAGGAGGTTGAGCAGCAAATTGCCGACTTCCACGGCGCCGAGTCGGCTTTGATCGTGGGTTCGGGCTACGAGGGCAACGGCGCCATCTATGCCGCCATCCCGCGACCGGGAGACGCTATCGTGTATGATGAGCTCGTCCACGCAAGCACACACGATGGAATGGTGCATTCCTTGGCCCAGACCAAGGTCTCCTTCCGCCATAATGATGTCGACTCGTTACGGGACACATTGGCTTCCGTCATGGATACCCAGCCGATGATTCGGAATGGATCTCGCTCGATTCTAATATCGGTCGAGTCCGTCTATAGCATGGATGGGGACGTTTGCAATTTACTGGAGATGCTTGACGTCGCCAAAGAAGTCTGTCCCAAGGGCAATGCTGTTTTCATCGTTGACGAGGCCCATGCTACTGGGATCCTGGGTCCCAAGGGCGCAGGACTTGTGAGCCAGCTGGGCCTCGAAAAGGAGATTGCAGTCCGGCTCGTTACCTGCGGAAAGGCGCTGGCGTCTACTGGTGGTAAGATTTCCTCTCTCTTCCAGATAGCTCCACTGTACAAACGACGTACTGACGGCGCCGTGGCTCTGTACAGCGGTCATACTCGGAAACGCAACCGTCCGAGCCACGGTGATGAACTTTGCTCGCTCTGTCATTTACACCACGGCTCCGTCCTTCCCTACAGTTGCAGGAATCAAGGCCGCGTATAATCTGATGAGTTCCGGAGCAACGCAAGAAGTGAGTGAGCCTAACGTGTGTTTCCATCGTATAGTTCTTCCTGTAGCATTATCCTCGCAGTGGTGCATGGCAGCCGCTAAGTATCGGAATCGATAACACAGGCTCAAGACAACATCCAGAAGCTCGTCAAGCACTTCTTCAAAGCCATCAGCTCGAATCCCGTCTGGGAGAAGGCCAGCGACAAGGGCATCTTGTCGATCCCCGTTATGGAAGACGACTGGCAGACGCGTGACTTCCACGCACATATCGTGCCCATCTGGACGCGGCAGCGCTACAACTGGTGGCTGGTATTCCACCTGCAGCTCTCGGGCATTTCGGCCTTTCCCATCGACTATCCCACTGTGCCCAAGGGCCAGAGCAGGATCAGGCTCATGTTCCACGCCGCCAACACCGAAGCGCAGGTAGAGTTCCTAGCAACCACAATCTGCAACTGGGCCAAGGAGATGATGGATATCGAGGAGGCGCCCGCGACTGGTGCTGCGGCAGCAGTCGGTAGCAAGGTCCCCAAGGCCGCGCAGCAGGTGTATGCATTGATGGCGGCTCATGCCTGAAGGGGATTGGATTAGAATGTCACAAAAGATGTGTCCTATCACTAGTGAATCCTGGAGGATTTGGAGATCACTAGAAATGACGGGCAATCTCCCATGAAAACGCCAGGTGAATCATGAGCCCACGATGTATGTCCTCTTGAAATACTTCGTGCTCGACCTGCATCACAGCTAAGGAAGAGTCTTACCAACTCAATTCAGCGTCCCGATCGTGCAGCCTACACTGCGAGAAGTGGGATGAGATGAGCAGAGATACGTAGAAGCACACGTCGCAATTATTATCTCACGGCAGCTGTTCGGCCTACTTTCGTATCAGTTCTGCAGCCATCATTAATTACCATGTTCACTATGGATTGGCCACTCGGGACTCCTATCATCATTTCCATCCAAATAGCCTAAAGTGCCTCAACATGCCGTATATTATTTTCTTTCCTTTATTTCGACGTATCAAACAATACAAGCTAACTTTTGCTCAAGCTGTTGATTCCGAATAGTTTCAAGTGATCCAGAGGACCAGTTGTAGCATGATTAAGTATTGAACTTCTGTCACAGAAAAGAGCTTCAGAGATCATTCGGAACACCCTTATCCATTTTCCGAAGCCCTTTATCAATCGATTACCCATATCGAGTGGGATTGCCGTTTTTACATTCCTAGATATTAATATAGCCCTTAAGAGATATGGAAATCCTTTTTAATAAATGTAACAGTTATAAGCCCGCTAGCGCTGTGACTAAGATAATTTAATCATTTACTTAAGAAATATATAATTAGTCGGTGTTTATTATATTTTTATTCTCTTCTTTTTATTATTTATTTTCAGTTACGGTTTATTAAGTTATTTTTATTAATCTCGTTAATTAGTAAGGTTTTTATTCGATATATACTATTATTAATATGTTTAATAATGATAAAACTATATATTTTTACGATATATAAAAAACGACAATTTTACCAGCTTTAAAGTTCTGTATTTATTACTTAACATATTTTTATTTTCGATTACAGCCGAAAATGTAGCTTTATTAATCGAATTAAATATATTTCCGCTAGATAAATTATATAATAGTTATAAGTTAAAAATAAAAGTTTTTTTATATTATCAAGTAATTATACCACGTTGTTTAATTAAATTAAAGATATAATAAAACTTAATTTCTGAGTTTTATAATATAATAATTTATGTTTTTTTATATCGGTATAACAGTTATAGGCTTAATACATTATTAAATCCAGTTATACGGTTTATATTAGCAGTAATACCGTGGCAATTTGAATAATAAATAGGATAATTACGTTTGATAACAATAAATCATTAAAAATAATTTAGGTAATTAATTATTATAAGAAGTTAATATTATGAAAATTATAAAAATAATAAACATATATATTTAAAATTAAATTTATTTAAATGGGTTAAATTTATTAAATTTATCCGGATGTATATTCCGTAATTCGAAATTTATATCCGGGATATTTTTCATATTTTTATTTTGGTTATTTTATTTCTTATATTTAATTATATTATTAAATAAAAGTTTTATAAACCATTTAATTATAAAAAAAGGGGTTTTTTAAACTTTTAATTTCAACTTTAAGCTTTATTTTGTTTGTTTTAAATCTAAGAAAAGATATATTATAATAAATAACGTAAGAAAACCGTTACAAAAAAACGTGGTTTTTTAATTATAAAAGAACATTAACAAGATTTTTAAAAGTATAAAGAAGGTTATAATCTATTTATAACGGTTATATTAATAACGAGAACTTTTTTATAGTAAAGGTATTAACATAATAAATTAAGATTTTAACTATTAAACGAATTAAAAAAAGAGTTAAAAACGAACCGGTTACGTAAATTACGTAAATTACGTAAATTGTTTATATTATAAAGTAATCGATTAATTTCAAACTTTAAAAAAGTAATTAATTATTGTTAGATAATATAAATTAAAATATCTTTAACTTTAGCAGTTCCGTCGTTATTAATAAAAGTCTTTTAAGGAATGCTAAATATTTGTAAAACTTTTTATAAATTTTTAAATGTTTTTGAAATCTGGATAATCTTTTAATTTTACCAAGTATTAAACAAATCAGTTTTATTTTTATAAGATTACTATTTTCTTTTCCTTTAAATTATTACGTTTTTTATAATTTCTTTTCTCGTTTTATATTAATTTAATCGTATTTATTGTTACTCTAAATATTTCCGATAATTAAGTAAATGATTTTGCTTTCCGAAAAAGTTTTTATTTGCTTTCCTACTTTTTTAAATTGTAAAATTTATTTATTTAAATACGTATAAATTCTTTTTTACCGTATATAATTGCTTTAATTATTTTAAAGTTAATTATTTTCTTGTGTAAGTTTTTATAAATTTATAGTATAAAATTGAAATTATTAATTGTTAAGATTATTTTCATACTTTTGTAATAATTAATATTATATGTTAATTATATAATTAGTAATTATATAAATCCATCATTTTGCGTATGATTAATAAAAATCGTAAATACGATTTTAAGGTTTAATTAATGTCTTTTCCGTTGATTCGTTTGTTTATATCTTAAATATAATTTATAATTTCTGCCGAAATTTTAAATTACAGCTATATTTTCCTTATATATTTTTTATTAAAAATCCGTAAGTATTTAAAATATATTTATAGAAATTATACCCAAGTTATTTTTTATAGGTATTTCTATTATACAATAAAAAATAAAACAATTTCGTAAATCTATTAACGACTACGAAAATATTATTGTAGTATATTTTTATAATTAAACTTTGAAATAAAAGAAATTTAGCAATAAAATTAAATATAATAAAAATTCATAATCGTCTTATAATTGGCAATAGTTATAACCTTCTGTAAAGTTTATATTATAGCATTTTCATTTTGATTTTAATATTATATTATCGTATTACTTTTTATATAATTATTTTTATTTTTAAAAAATAATGTATCTATTATAAATGTTTCAAAGTTTTATAAATCTTTGGACATTTATATAAGTAATATTTATATATAATTCGCATTAAATCTTCTTAAAGTTTATTTAATATTTAAATTTTATTTATTTATTACTCTTAAGTAAATTATTATTCTATTATTATATACGTTAATATATATTAGCAAAATTTACTTTTATCGTAATAATTCGTTATTATTATTTATATTTTCTAGTCGTTATATTAAGAATTATTTATTGTATAATAATTTTAATTTTTTCTTTTAAATTAAGGTCTTTATTAATTATATTTATTTTATTATTCTTTAATACTTTATAATACATAACGTAATTAAATTTGAAAAATTATTCTCGTAACGTAATTATTTTCCGATTAAATTTCGTATTATAAAAAAGTATATAATATTTTTATAATTCGTATAACGTATTATACAAGCTTACCAGTTAAACAAGTCCCTAAGCCGTTTTTTGTCACCTTACAATAACAAATTTCAAATTACTTAACTATAACATATTAAATTAATCCCAGTCAGTCGAATACTTTTCTGCCAACTATATCTACAATTTCTTTCCAAATATAAGCATTATATTAAAGCTTATTACGGACGCTATATTATTATTTCTTGCCTTTTAACCCGCCCGCTATCGACCGTTTTTAATACGTCTAAATTAATATTATCTTTATTTCGTATCAATTAGAAGCGACCGATTATAAAATTAGTATTAACCGTGAAACCATTGATCAGTCATCGTGTTCGAAGATACTGGGTATAATATCCATCGTGCTAATTATATCGTGTGACAATTCTCTGTGTATTTAGCTCAGCCTGAAATAAGGCTTGAACCCATTCGACCTTATATAAAATTATTATTAACCAAAGCGTTAACCCAAATATGCAAAATCTTTTTTCCCGGTTTTTATACGTTAAATATATACGTCAGAAAACGTATTAAAAGGCGTATTAAAATGCACGTTACGAAACGTATAACATGGGGTATAGAAAAACGTATCGGATTTAATTTCGTAACAATTCGATATTTACGTAATTATATGATAAAAATAAATATATTTAATTAAAATAATATTTATTAAAAAGGATAAACAAATTCTTTTAGCCGGAAAAAATAGCAATAGGAAAATATTATTAATAATTATTAAAGATTATCAGTTATATATAAGTTGGAAAAAATAATAATATAAGGTCCGTAATAAGCCTTAATATAATACGTATCTTTAAAAAGAAGGTGTAAATATAGTTAATAAAAAGTATTTAATTAATTAAGGTTAATTTTATATCTTACATTGAGGAATTTTAAATTTGTTATTATAAAGTGCCCCAAAAACGGCTCGCAAGCTTGTTTAGCTTGCGAATTTATATAGTACGTTATATTTTAATTTAATATGTATTACTTTTAAGGTAATATTTAGATTTCTTAAAACGTTAACAATAACTAAAAGTTCTTTGTTAAATATAAAGAACTTCAGTTCGGTTTTATATAATTTATAAAAGTAAAAGGTAATAAGGTAAAAATTTTTAAATCGTCTTAATATTCGATTATAATCTTTAAAATATAAACCGAAATACTAATTTTTTACTTAATTAATCGTTTTAAATCGTATATAATTAATATTACCTTATTAGTTAAGGTATCTTTAATTAACTAAAATGCTTTTTTTAATATTTATCGAAATTAATTGTTTTGTATAATAAATTTAGTTAATAATAATATTATTTATTAAAATCATGTATATATCTTAAATAATAATTAACGACTTTAAAACGAATTTATATTGTTTTAATATTAATAGATTATATTTATTATTCCACTATTACAAGCTTTTTTAAATTTTTTTTTAATATATTTAATAATATAATATAGTTTAAAAACTTCTCTTTTTTCGTATAAAACGTATTTTTTCGGCGTTTATAAAACTTTATAAATGTATTCGATATTCTCACCTCTATTTCTAAACAAATCAAGATGTCGTCGAGATAATGTATCACGAAATGATTCTGGTATTTTCGTAATATATAATTTATTATTCGCTAGAAAGTTATTAATACGTTTATAAGTTTAAAAGATATAACAAGATATTCGAATAATCCGTATTTAATTTTAAAAGTTATTCATTTAATTCTATATGAGCAATTTTATATATCTTTAATTAATAATTATAAGGTTTTATTTTTAATAATAATAATGATAGGCTGTTAATAATCGATAACGAATTATAAATTTTTATCTTTTCTTGATATAAAAAATACTAAATTTTTGTTAGTAATTTAAACCGTTATATATAACTTTTCTTAATTTATTTTCCAAATAATTGCGTAATATCTATAGTTTTATTTGGTTTAAGTTATAAATAAGATAAAAAACGGTCGTTATATTATTTTTAAAATTTATTTCGTAATTCTATTCGTTATAAAGTGGTAAATTTGTTTTAAGATTTTTTAGTTTTTTTAAGCTTTATTAACAAGTTATTCTATATCTACTAAAATTTTACTTCAAGGTTTATAATAATACGCCGTTGTTTTTCATATACTTTTTACTTGCTATATATCGTATTCTTTTAAATAATAAAGTTTTTATCGTATTTTTATAACTATATTTATTAACTTATTAATCGAATATTACGATTTTGTATTTTTAATATGATACGTATTAATAAAAATAAAACGAAATTTATTTAGTTGATTTTTATTAATGATTAGATTATACTACTTTAATTATAGTAACCAGAAAATTATAAGCCTATTTTATCTTAAAATAATATCGAAGTTAATAATTTATTAATTACAAGAGCTAAATATATAATTTTTAACATTTTCTATTTGTAAAAACATTTCTCATTTAGTTATAATAATTTTAATTTTTTTATTATTTTTAAAGCAATATAGTTTTTAATATAACCTCGTAATTCATTATTTTTAAAATATTCTTTCTTATTCGTATTTATATATAATTAATTCTTTTCATTGTTTTTGTTACAAATAAAACTTTATTTATTTATTTTTATTTTTATTTTTATTTTCTTAATGTTCGAAGGTTCTTTTATACGCAAGGTTAATTTGTGAAATTATTTCCGAATTTCGTAATTCGATTTAAAAGCTATTCGTTTAATTTTCTATTATTATAAATATTTATTTTATTATTGTAATATAACTTTGAAATAAACAATTCATTTTTAAAAAGGGTTTTTTATAATATATTTTAATTTTAGGGTTTTTTTTATAAAATTTCTTTTTCAATACTATTTTTTTACCGGGTCGCTTATGCAAGGTCGAATAGGTTTAAGCCTTATTTTTCAGGCTGAGCCAAATACACAGAAAATTATTATACAATATAATTTGTACGATAAATACTATATCCAGTATTTTCGAATACGATAACTAATTAATAGTTTTCGCGGTTAGGATAAATTAATACCTTGATCCCATAAAGCCTTACTCTAAAGCCGACTGATACGTGGTTGCCGATAAGCTTCGACTCTGGTGAACCTTATACCCGCTGGCTGGTTTGGCAGGGTCCTCGAAAGCAGACAATATAACTCAGAAGATGTTAAGCTTTGCGCGGTAAACCTTACGGATAAACCTTAAAGGCAACCGGCTCGTTTATAAATGTTAATTAATTTTTTAAATTTGTAAATATTTTTTAATAATGATTTTTTATTATTATTTTTTATATTAATCTTTTTACATTTAGTAACCGTATTAATCGTAATAACAAAAGTGGCTTTTTATAAAGTAGTTTCTTTCTTGTAATTAATTTTTAAATATTATTAATTTGTTAATTTAGTTTATATCGTTACTCTTCGTAAATATCAACATTATTTTCTATTTTTCGAGTTGCTACTCATTAAATTATTAAAATTAAACATTTGTTACTATACTTATATAATCCGTTATATAATATAATCCTTTTCTAATTTTCCTACTTTCCGTACTAAAATCGTTCATAATTAACTGTATAAAGTTTTTCGTATTAATTAGATTTCTTTCGGCATAAGTTTTCGTTTTATTCCCAGGATTCTTTCGTTTAAACGTTGAATACCGCTTGGTCTTTTTTTGTCTTTTTTTGCTATATACGAAAAAGTAAATTAAATCTTTTCTAATTTTTTTAACCTTTATATTTTTGAAGTTATTCGATAAGTGTTGGTTTAATAAAAATAACCTTTCTGATTATTACTTGAGATTACCTTTTAATCTTTTTTAACCTTTATTATATTTCTGGTGAAGAGTTGTAATAATTTCGAACGCGAATTATATTAAACGGTTTTCTATCGCTGGTTTTTTTTTCCGGTACTGGCTTTTAAGTGCTAAAGTTCACCGTGATAATTATTTATAATTTTTATATTAACGTATAATCTGTTTTTAAAATTTATAATTATAATACGTAATGAAACCTTTTTTAAACAAGATAATTTTTAATTTTATAAGCTTTTAATTATGTTTTGCATAAGGCTAAAAATAAATCGCGTTTTTCCTAATTTTAAAATATCTAGATTTCGAAATAAAGTAACGCATTATACTATTAAACGGTCCAAATTAATAAGCGAACCGTTTTTTAATATTTGGCAATAATAAATCAAATAATATAACTATAATATCTTAAATTAATTTAAATTAATTTAAATTAATTTGATTTTTTTTGCTGAATATATTGATAATTTCTTTATAAGTACGCATATTATATCCGGACTTATTGCAGATGTTATATTTCGATTTCTAAATTTTAACCTTCTTACGACGATTATTTTTAACCGTTATTAGCTGCATTTTTTACCACCTTTTTTCTTTGTTTAAAAATGTTTGTCTCTCTTATATAATAAATCTTTTTTTTAAAAAATAGTTTATTTTTAATTTTTCGATGTTTATATAAAATATATGTATTTAAATATATTTGTTAAACCTTTAAATCTATTTTAAAATAAATTTATTTATTATTTATTTATTATTATTTAATATAATCTTTTAATTAGTTATTGGTGAAAAAATATCGTAAGATTAAAACCAGAGGTAATTTCTTTCCATTATAATAATAAATAACGATATAACTTAATTTTAAAAATTAATAATTTAAATAATTATAATTAATCTCTTTTATTGCGTTAATTTGAACTTTTTATATTTTTCGGTATTTGTAACTATTATACCCGTTATTATATAAAAATTTATTAAAGTTATAAAACTCTTTTTTACGATATTGCATTTTATAATAATAACTCGAATAAATTCGAATTATTTACGAAATACTTTTAAATTTTCGGATAAAATCCGTTAATAATCGGCTTTTCGATTTCAGCGCGCTTAAACTCTTTCTTTTCGTTTAATAAATTTTAACGCTTAATTAATTTCAACGCATTATATAACGCGTTAAATAAATAATAAATTTGTTATATTTTTAACATATTAAAACCGGATAAAAGACGCTTGCGTATTTAGGTTAAAAATTCGATTAATAATCGATTCTGTTTTCGATTGCCGTTAATTTTTGTAAAAAAAGGATAATATCGGGTTTTTAACATCGTTAAAATAATTTTATCTCTAAAATTAAGTTTCGTATAATTGAGTTTCGAGTTTCGTTTTTCAATTTAAATAATTAGATTTTTTTCTTTGTTAAGTAACTTGTTTCGTATTATTAGTATTAAGAAATAGATAATTAAAGATAAATAATTGGAATATTTATAAAACTGATTCGTTTATTAGTTTAGACCGTTTAATATTATGCCACGTTATCTTTTTTTATCGTTTCTTAAATTATTAGTTATTCATTTTTACGACTTCGGCGATATGCTTATTTAGCTTTATAATTCGGTTTTAACGTTTTGTATTTTTATTTTTATAAAATATATTTATTATATCATCGGTTTTATTATTATTATATCCGGCTTTAATAATTAAACTTTTAAATATTATAATTGTTTAAACGTTATATCCTTTTATTATAATTAAAGAAATCATTAAGTTACATTTAGATTTTTATTTGAATTAATAAGTTTCTTTTAAAATTTATTTTCGAAATTAATATATAATGCGCAAAACATTTAATAACTTTTTTTAATCGGATCTTTTATTTTTAAAATAATTCAACATATTAACTGCGAATTAATTTACGACTTTTTAAATAAAATAAATTATTATAATAAGCATTTAATTTAGCAAGTTATTTAATTGCAAAAACCGAAAATATATCCCCGCTTAAATATAAAGATTAAAATATTTTTATTTATAAATTTATGTTTTTTAATTTTAATTTTAATAATTGTTATAATTAAATTTTTATTTCTTAATTGATTTTTAAATCGAACATTTTTACTTTTAAGTAAATAAGTTCTTACTTAAAAAAATTATTAACGATATTTTAGTTACTATTTGATATAATAAAAATGATAAAAGAATATTATTTAAAATTTCATAATATTATTGAATAAAAATTTAAAATTTGTAATGATTATAAATTAATTAAGTATTAATGAAATTATACGGTTTATATTAGCAATATCATTATTTAAATATAAGTAATACGTAGTTATGATAATCAAATAATTTAATGTTATTAGAAATTTCTACTATTTTAATTTTAAAAAATAAATATATAACGTACCATATAAGCGAGCTGTACATATAAACGAGCTATACACTTCTTGGCACCGCGCAACAATTAATTTAAATCAATTATATCCCTTTTCGTTAACCGTATTTCCAACTTTCTAACAGGTGCACGTATTATATTAAAGCTTGTTATTGATGCTATATTGCTATTCTTGCCTGCTTACCTTTTTGCGACGGCTATCTTTAACAGTTATTAACAGCATTTTATTTGGTATTATCTTTTTGCCGGCAAAAAAAAATTTATTTATCCTATATAATAAGTTTCTTTTTTATATTAAACCTTTATTTTCGTTATTCAATTATGTAACATCGAGTTATTACAGAATTAAGTTTTATAATACACTTTATAATATCTTCACGCAACTTTTAATAATTTCGTATTTCGTTCTAAAATTCGTTTCGTAACGCGTTTTAAAATATGCTTTCCGTCGTGTTTTGTAATATATATTTTTAACGTATTATATTTAAATAGAAAAAATTGCTTCTTTAAGTTAAATATTTAATTAAGAATAAGTTTTTTACCGGTTAGTTTTAATTCGTACGAAATGATGGTAATATTAACTCGAACGCGTCGAAAGTTAATCGGTCGTATAAAGTTAAACAAAGAAACGGTAATATTACGGCGATAATAAGCTTTAATATAATGCGTATATTTATTAAAAAGATAAATATACGGTTAACGGAAAGGAATATAATTGATTTGAATTAATTAACTATGTTATGGTTGAGTTATTTGGATCGATTGTTACGAGGTGCCAAAAAGTGTACAGCTCGTTTGTGTATACAGCTTGCTTGCGTGGTACGTTATATTTCAATTCGGATTTATGTTACGTAATTCGACGTCTATATCGAAGATATCTCTCATATTTTCCAACCGTCTGCTAAGAGAATCAACGATCTTGGTTATAATAATCGATAATAATTCCGCAGTTTAAAAAGTTCTCCAGTTATTAAAATAGAAAGAAATTGATTTTATTTATAAAATACGATAAATAAAAAGGTTTTATCATATATTATAGTTTTATATTAAAAGTTAATATTTTATTAGACTTAATAATAATATTTTATAATGTCCTACACTACCTTACTGAATATACTACCTTACCGGATAACTTTTAATATATTTTAATTACTTAAATTTAATTATTCATTTTAATATCAATAATATAAAACGGCTTATAAAAAAGTATAAATAAACTTAACTATTTAGGTGAAAACACGAGATCTAAAATTCAATTCTACAACATTGAATTTTATATATAAAGTACCTTAATTTATTTTAAATAAATAATATTACGGCAAATTTTCCTAAGCCGATATTATCCTAAATTTGCAAAAATTAAAACCGACCGAAAAAAAAAATCGATTATCGACCGAGTGCTTAACCTAAATATATAAATATTTTTTTAATTTAGTATGATAACAATATAATAACTATACTGCTAACTTAATACGTTATAAATTATGTCGAAATTAATTAGGTATCGAAATTTGTTAAACGGTAAAAAAAAAAACGTTAAATGCGTTTAAATCGGAAAATCGATTATTAACGAATTTTATCCGAAAATTTAGAGGTATTTCGTAAATAATTCGAACTTATTCGGGTTATAATCGTAAAATATGATATCGTAAAAAGGGATATTTATGACTTTAACGAAATTAAGTTTTTAATAAAGGTTTTTATAATAACGAATATAATATTTATTAATATCGAAAGATATAAAAAATTTAAATATACGTAATAAAGAAATAAAGAATAAATTATATTATTATTTATTATTATAGTAAAGAAAACTACTTTAGATACTAATACCGTAATAATGTATTATTCATAATCGATTATAAAATTATATTAAATAATTATTATTATTAAATAATAAATATATTTAAATACGTGCGAAAAGGTTAAAACGTTTCTTTATTTTTAACGGTTACGAAAGTTATTATTCGATAAAATTCGAAGAATATTACGTTAATAATAATATTATTACGTTTTATAAAACCCCGTATTTTTTGTATCGGTATTAATTTATTAATATATATATATTTTTTAAAAACGTACTTATTTACGGTATATTGAAAACTTAATATAACATTATTATACTTATATTATTAAAAAAAATTTTCTTGCCGGCTTTTATAATACGTTTTAAATTATTATAACGTTTATTAATATTAAGTCTAGACTGGTAAAAATCAATTTGGTTTTATTCGATTTAATAATATTTCTTTCGAATTAGATTTTTTTCAAATTATATTTACGTTAACCGTTTTTCCGTTAACTTTCGCCGGTTTCATTTTACCCTTTACGAAAACTTTTAAAAATATCCGTAAAATAATAAAATAAAAACAATATTTATAAAAGAAAATTAAAGTTTATTAAAATAACTCGCTAATAAAAATATTTAAAGCGGTTAATTTTGTAACAAAACGTTATATATTGTTATTATATAAAGCTAAATTTTTCCCGAAAAAAACGTTTAATTACGTAAAATAAATTATATTTTAAATAAACGTCGGAAATATAAAAATTAACGTTTTTTAAAAATGAAATATTTATTATGTAAAAAAATAATTTTTTTTGGCCTAAAAACAAATAATGAAAAAATGCAGTTAACAATAATTTAAAAAAAATCGTCCCAAAAAAACCATTTAAAAGCAAAAAGCGGAAATATAGCGTTTACGGCAAGCCCGGATATAATACGCGTATTTAATAAAAAGTTATAAATATATTCAACGGAAAAGAATCCGATTAATTTAAATTAATACGATATATTATTATAAAATTATTTGAATTTGTTATTACGAAACGCTAAAACCTATCCGGTAAGGTGGTGCATCCAGTAAGGTGGTGTAGGATGTTATATTAAGATATTTATATTTATATATATATTTGAAATATTATTAAAATTATAAATTATTAAATACGTAATAAAGCCTAAAATAAAATAAAATTGTATATAATTTATTCGTATTTAAATATTATAAAGTTGTATTATATTTTTTACCTATTATAAAAACTACTTTACGATGATTTCTTTTATAAGAAATAATTTAATCGCAATAACGTACGTAAGGTATATATACTTTTAATAAAAATATTATACGACAAGAATTATAGTTCTTATTTACGTTATATAATTGCTTATATATCGTTAATTATTAAACAGTTGTTGAAATTCTCACTCGAAATAAATAAATATAACGTATCAATTAAGCAAACGAGCCAGATAAGCAAGCGAGCCGTTTTTTAACACCTTATAATAACAAACTTAAATTAATTTAACATAATATTTTGAATCGATTAAAATTAATCGGTCTTTTTTTTACTAAACGTATTTACGACTTTTTTATAAATACGCGCATTATATGCGAGCTTATCATAAACGCTATATTTTCGTTCCTTCGTTTTAACCCTTTTACGATAATTATTTTTAACCGCTATCAGCTACACTTTTTTACCAAGTTTTTTCTTTTTAGCTAGAAAAATTCAGCCTTTTTATATTATAAATATTCGTTCTTTTTAAAAACGTTCATTTTTGTTTATTAAAAAACGTAATCAATTTCCGCAATTAACCGGTCTTTTATTCAAAGAAAATAATTCTATATCAAAGGATTATATAACTTTTGTTTAAGAAATTAACCGATTTAATGATTGTTATCGGTAAACTATTTTAATAGTTTTTAATTCTTTTTTATAAATAACGTTTTTATTTCGTTACTTTATTAATATTTTTACAAGTTTTCGCAGGTAAAAAACGAATCAAACCGACGGAAATTAATAAAAAAACGATCGGCATAAATATAACTAAAAGAATTTCCAATTCGAAAAAAACTTTAGTAAAATCGGATAAAATAAATCCAACTTGCGTAAATCTAAACTTAATATTATCGGACGTTATAATAATTTTAAACGCGTCGTAAAAACCGAAAAGTAATTTTTTTTTCGTGATATAAAAATAATAACGTCGTATGAAATTTTTAATATAAAACGTATAACCGTACTTTAATATGAAAAAACAAAATACGTTAAAAGGTTAATGTTAATAAAAAAAATAAGCAAATATATAAAACGTAATAATGCCGTTATTTACGTAATATGTTTCGAATTTTATTAAATAGTAATTTTCGTAACCGTCGAAAGTAAAAAAAGCTTTCGATCTTTTCATACGCGACCGTATATATTTGTCGAAATATTAAATTTATTTTAAACTTAATTCGTTTATTATCTCATTATTATAACTTGTATCGAAAATTTAATCGGATAATAAAAAATAATTTATCAAAATAAATTTTTTATTAAAATAATAAATACAAATAAAACTTAACTTTATAAATTCACAGTTTATAATTATAACTTTTTTTCGATTCCTTTAATACGCCTATTTAAATCTTTTACGTTTTTCATCATTTATAATAATTATATCCGATATTATAAAAAACGTTATTAAAAAAGCCCGTTTCATTAAAATTATAAATATTCTTTTTTACGATACCGTATTTTACGTTTATAACCCGAATAAATTCGCATTATTTACGAAATATTTCCGGATTTTTGTATAATACTTTTTAATAATTAATCTTTCGATTTAAATACGCCGTAAATCTTCTTTACCGTTTAACAAAATTCGACGCCTATTTAATCCCGATATGTATTATAACGTATTAAGTAAATAATAAATTCGCTATATCTTTGATATTTTAAAGTTAAAAAAAAACCTTTAGGTATTTAAGTTAAAAGTTTAGTTAATAATCGACTTTTTTTCGGTCGGCGTTAAATTTCGCGAATTAAAGATAATATCGGTTCGGACGTCTCGATCGTAATATTGGGCTTTTAAAGTAAATTTGAGAGCGTTATATATAAAATATAGCTTTTTATAATTAAGTTTTGAGTTTCGTTTTTTAATTTAAATAGCTAAATTTATCCTAACTTTTTTATAAAACGTTTTATAGTATTAATATTAAAAGATTTATAAATAAAGTTAAAAAGTTAAAAATTTGAAAAAAGTGACTCGGTCGCTTATTTGGCTCGTTTAACGACTAAATTAATTAAGAAATGATTAAACTTTATTTTAAAACTTAAATAAATAGTAATATAGTATAACCTCAACTAATAAATAATTTAAAAAATAACGAAATAATAATGTATTACTAAAGATAAACCTATATATATATATATATATATATATAAGACATTAATAATATTCCAAGCTTTTTTAAATTTTAATAATATTTTTGTAAGTTTATAAAATTCTATAAATTTAAAAATCTGTTTCCTTAGAGATTATGTATTTTCAAATAAGAGAAATAGTTCTGATTCTAACTGTAATTCTTAAACATTAAACGTTAAATAGAAATACAATTTCCTTGTATAAAAGTTTTATTTTTTTTAGATTTCGTATTTGTTTCGTAAATTTCTTTTTAATTCAATTTTATAATATTGTATTTTATATTAGGAAAAGATATTTAAGTCTGTTAAAAGCGATACTACTTAATTTATAAATGATTATTTTATAATTTTAAATTTTGATAATATATCGGTTACTAAAACTTCTATTATAAAATATAATATATTATATTAATTAATTAAGCTTTGATGTTAAAATAGTAAAATCGCAATATCTTTGAACAGTAAATACATTTTAAGTTAATATTAAATTTGTTGATTTGGTATCAATACTGATAATAGCAACAATAACAATAATAATAATAATAATAATAATAATAAAGTATTGTACCTTTTTAACGCTTTCGTTAATAACGAAAATCTTTGCGTTTTCGAAATATCTGATTAATTCAACAAAACGTCTAATTTACGAAGAAATGAAAGAAAAA
>QJOA01000149.1:0-116997 GCA_004155915.1 Monosporascus sp. CRB-9-2 | reverse complement strand
TTTTTTTTTTTTTCTTTTTTTTTTTTTAAATTTATTAAGCCGGTTACGTAAGTTAAGATTTTTTATCGAAAATGTTTATATATTTTCTGACCGTTTGGTAATAAGTTAAGTTTTTAAGTTATAATATGATTTTCTTTTTTTTATAATTTTTATTTTTAAAAATTAATTTGTTTGTTATATCGTTTAATAAGTAATTCTTTTATTATTATTTTATTTTATAATTTAATTATTATATTAAATCGAATTAAAAAATAATAATTTCGTTATAAACGTAATAACGTTTTAATTTTGTCGGAACGAATTAACCGTTTTAATTTTGATATATTTTTTAATTTCTTTTTTATGTTTGTTATAAGTTTAAAAACGAAATTTATAAACTTTATTTTAATTTTGGGAAATATTTTTATTATATTAAATATATTAATTTCTATAATTTTTTTGGTGTTTTTAAATTAAAATATCGAAGGTTAATAAATAAAAAGAATTAATTACAATTTTAAAAACGTTTTGCCGAAAAGGAATCATTTAAAGTTTAATAATATTTTAACGAATTATTTAATCGTTCAATTCGGTTACGGAATTAAGAAAAAAAGGTTATTATAACGGCGTAAAATTAAAATATTATATTAAGAAATTTAAGGTATAAAAGCGATAAAAAAGAATTCAACCGTTTAAAACGGAAATAAAGATAATTAAAAGCCGAAATAGTTATATTTACGTAAATTATTTTTTCTGTTAATTAATTTAATATTAAAAGGACAGATCAGGTACCGTTAGATAACGTAAATTAAAATTTTAATTTTAATAATTTCGACGTTATTGGTAAAAGTTTTTTAAAAGGCGTTAAGCGTTTATAAAGTTTTTTGCGGATTTTTAGATATTTTCGGAATTTAGGTAAATTTTTATTTAATTAAGTACTAGGTAAGTCCGTTTTATTTCCGTATATTTAGTATTTTTTTTATTTTGTAAACCGGTACGTATTTTAAATTATCTTTTTTTTTTTTTTTTTTTTTTTTTTTTTTTCTTTATATTAATTTTAATTATATTTGTTATTAATTCGAATAAAAAAATATAAAAGATTAAATAGAATTTGATTTTCGGCAATAATTTTAATTGGTAAATATTCTTAAAATTATTTTTATTAATTTTGTAGGGATTAATGTATTTAAAATTAATTTTTTATTAAATAACTTAATTTAGATATTTTTGATAATTAAGTAAATTATTTTCTTTTCCGAAAAGATTAATTCTTTTAATTTCTTTTGGTTATAATATTTATTTATTTAATTACGTACGAATTTAAGTTTTGTCTTTATTTTAGTATATAATTATTTTAATTAATTTTTTATATAAATCTTTATAAATTTTTAATATAAAATTAGAATTAATAATTATTAATATCTTTTTAATATTTTTGTAATAATTAGTATTATAAATTAATTATATAATTAATAATTTTTCGATTTAATTATTCTATTTGTAATTAATATAATATTGTAAATATATTTTTAACGTTTAATTAATTCTTTCCCTTTATTTATTTATTTACGGTTTAAATATGTTAAATAATTTATGGCTTAATTCAAGTTAAATTATTAAATTTTACCAAAGTTTTAAAATAAAGGTTATATCTTTATTTAATATAATTTCCGTAAAAAGTATAAAAATATTTAAAAATATATTTAAGGAAATTGGATATAAATTATATCATATCCGTATTTTCGTTATAAGGTAGGAAATAAAAGAATTTCGTATATTAATCGATAATTACGAAAATATTATTATAATATATTTTTTTAACTGGATTTTATAATATAAAAAGTTTAATACTAAAATTAATTATAATAAAATTTTATAATCGTTTAATGATTAATAATGGCTATAACTTTCCGTAAAGCTTATATCGTTATATTTTTGTTTTGGCGTAAATATCGTATTATTAGATTATTTTTTATACGGTTGATTTTATTTAAAAAAAATAATATATCCATTATAAGCGTTTTAAGGTTTTATAAATCCTTAAATCTTTATATAATTAATATTTATATATATTTCGTATTAAACTTTTTCGGAATTATTTAATATTTAAATTTTATTTATTCGTTATTTTTTAAGTAAGTTATTATTATATTATTATATACGTTGGTATATATTTGTTAAAATTCCTTTTATTGTAATAATTTGTCGTTATTATAACTAGTTTTTGGATATTATATCGAAAATTATTTATTATATTTTAATTTTAATTTTTTTTTCATTAAGTTAATTATTAAGCACGTTTCTTTTGTTATTTTTTAATTTTTTGCGATAAATAATAACGTAATCGAATTTAAAAAGGTATTTTACGTAACGTAATTATTTTCCGATTAGTTTTCGGATCGTAAAAAAATATATAATATTTTTATGGTTCCTATATATCTTAATTTGGTATATATTACCTTTAAAATAATATTTAAATTTTTTAAAGGCGTTAATAATAATTAAAGATTTTCTATTGTATATAAGGTCATTTAGTTCGACTTTATATAATTTGTAAAAGTAAAAGGTAATAAGGTAAAGGTTTTTCTAATTATTTTAATATTTAATTATTATTTTTAAAATATAATTCGAAACGTTAATTTTTAACTTTATTAATTATTTTAAGTTGTATATAATTAATATTAATTTACTAATTAAAGCGTTTTTAATTTGTTTAAAAACCTTTTACTTTTTTAATATTTATTCAAATTATATTTTCTTTTTAATAAAGTTTATTAATAATAAAATTATTTTATTAAAATTACGTATAATTCTTTATAATAATTAATAAATCCAAAAGATTTTCATATTTTTTTTTAGTATTAATAAACTATATTTATTTTTTAATTCTTACAAATTTTTTAAGATTTATTTTAATACGTTTAAGTGTAATAATATAATTTAGATATTTTATTTTTTGCATATAAAAAAAAAGTTTTTTCGGCGTTAATTAAAAAATTAATTTTATATATATATTTTTTAATTTCTAAATAATTTGAGATATCGTTAAGGTAATATATAACGAAAATGTTTAAATATTTTCGTAATACGTAATTAATTATTCGTTAAAAAGTTGCCGGTATATGCGTAATTTTAAATAATATAATAAAATATTCGAAAAATCCGTATTTAATTTTAAAAATCATTTTTTATTCGTTATTTAGTTTAATTTATATTTAGTTATATCTTTTTTTAAGTTTAAAAATATAAATTATTAAATTTTATATAAATAATTCTTTATTTCGGTAATTAATAATAATAAAGTTTTATTTTTAATAATGATATTATTAAATTATTTATAATCGATAATAAATCGTAATTTTTTACTTTCTTTTAATACGAAAAATATTAAATATTTTGTTAATAATTTAAAACGTTATATATAGCCTTTCTTTAGCTTATCCTTAAAATAATTGCGTAATACCTTTAGTTTTATTTAATTTAGGTTCTAAATAAGGTAAAAAATAATCGTTTTGTTATTTTAAAAAATTATTTCGTAACTTTATTTAATATAAAGTAATAATTTTGTTTTAAGCTTTTTTTTAAAATAATTCCTTATATTTATAATATTTTTGTAATATTTTAGTTATTCATTTTAGTAACTTTTTAAGCTTTAATAATAAATTGTTATTTATTGGCCGAAATCGTATTTTAAGGTTTATAATAATATACCGTATTTTTTTAATATGCTTTTTATTTATTTCGTATTTTGTTCCTTTAGGTAATAAAATTTTTATCGTATTTTTATGCTTATATTTATTAACTTTATTAATCGAATATTAAAATCTTTCGTTATTTTTTACATCTGTAAAAAGTAAAACGAAATTTATTTAATTAGTTTTTTAATCGATAGCCGGATTATATTGCTTTAACCATAATAATCCGAAAATTATGTCGTAATTCTTTATTAAAATAATATCGTAATTAATAATTTTCTTTAACGAAGGTTTTGAAATAATTAATTTTGCGTTTAATTTATTCGTTATCGTAACTAAATATTTAATTTTCGGCGTTTTCGACCTCGTAAAAACTTTTTTTATTTCGTTATAATAATTATAATTTATTTATTACTTTTAAGGCGATATAATTTTCTTATATATTTCCGTAATTTATTATTACGATATATTAATCTTTTTTCATTCATATTTATATTAAAATTAATATCTTTTTTGCCGTTTTTATTACGTATAAAATCTTTTAAAGATATTACTGTTTACTTTTTTTTTTTATCAGTTTAAGGCTTTTTTATAAATAGCGTTAATGTTTTGGGTTATTTTTAAATTTTATAATTCGTTTTACAAGTTATTCGTTTAGTTTTTGCAATTATTATAAATATTTATTTTATTATCGTAATATAGTTTTTGAAAAGTAATTTACTTGTAAAAGGTTTTCTTAATAATATATTTTGGTTTTAAAATTTTATTTCCGTAAAAAGAAAATTAATTCTTTTTTTAAAAAACGTACCGTATTATTAAGTTTTTAATAAACGTTAATTAAAATTATAAATCCGTAATTACTTTTTGGTAATATGTTTTAATTATTTTTGGATTAATTCTTTTTTATATTTAATAATTATATTAATTATAATAATTAAAAGGGTTTTTTGCAAAAAACTTTTTTTTAATTAATTTTTAGAGGCTGTTAATTAAATAATTTTATTCCGGCTTATTATTTTTTATAAGTATCGGTATTATTTTTGGTTTTTCGAGTTGTCGCCTATTTAATTATTAAAATTAAAACCTTATCGTTATATTTACATAATTCGTTATATAATATATTTTTTATAATTTTCGTATATTTCGTATTAATATCGTTTATAATTAACGGCATAAAACCTTTCGTAGTAATCGGGTTTTTTTAAATATAAATTTTCGTTTTATTTTTAATATTTTCAATTTAAATGTCGAATATTACCTTTTTGTTTTTTTTATTATCGTTATAATTAAGGCAATAAATTATATTTTTTATATTTTTTATATTTTTAAAGTTATTTTATAAGTGTAAATTTAATGAAAATATTTTTTTTAATTATTATTTAAAATAGTTTTTTAGTTTCCTTTAATTTTTGTCGTATTTTTGGTAAAAGGTTAAAATTATTTCGGACGTAAATTATATTAATTATCTTTTTGTTATTAATTTTCTTTCGGTACTGGTTTTCGTAAGCGGCAATTTATTATCGTAATTCTAGCAAATAATTAAGGCATTTTTAAAGTAAATAATTCTTAATTTTATAAATTTTAAGTAAATTTTATAAAAAGTTAAAAATAAAATACTTTTTTGGGGTTAATTTTAAAATAATATAATTTGAAAAAAATTTTTTTTTATCGTTTTTTAAAATATCGGTTATCGATTTTTACGTTTTCGGCGATATATTTATTAAGGTTTATAATCCGATTTTTCTTAATTAATTTTTTTAACGTTTTTTTAATTCTTTATAAAATATATTAATTATAATATTATTTTTATCGTTTCCGTATCCGGTTTTAATAATTAAGCTTTTAAATATTATAATATATTTAAATGTTAATTCTTTTTATCATAATTAAAAAAGTTTTTAAATTACGTTTCGTTTTTTATTCGGATTAATAAAATTATTTCGGAATTTTTTTCGAAATTAATATAATATTCAAAAAGGTTTTAATAATTTCTTTTATTAAACTTTTTAATTAATAAATGATTTTGTATAATAAGTTTGAACTAATTTACGGCGTTTTTAATAAAATAAGTTACTATAACAAAAATTTAATTTAACGGGTTTTTTAGTTTTAAAAACCGGAAATATGTTTTGCTTTAAGTAAAAAATATTTAAAACGGTTTTTTTTATCGCAAAATTTAAGTTTTTTAATTTTAATTTTAATAATCGTTATAATCGGTATTTCGCTTTTAAGTTAATTTTTAAATTATTTAATTTTATCCTTAAATTAGGTAACTTTTACTTAAAATTATTAAAGTAACGTTATTTATAATATTAATTAATATAATAATAATATTATTATATAAGAATTTATAACGTATAACGGTTATAAGTTTAATTAATTATTAAACCTAATCTCACGGTTTATATTAATAATAATATCGTAAAAGTTTAAATAATAAAATATTAATTACGTTTAATAAAAATAAATAATTATAAATAATTTTAATAATTAAATTACATTATAAATTAACATTATTTAAATTATAAAAAAAATAAATATATATATATTTATTTCAATTTGATATATTCGAATTAATTCGATCTTTTTATAATAATTAAGTTTCGTTAAGCCCGTCGAACACGTCGAATCACTTTCCTTGCTCGACTGGCTAAAAGCGCCAAGGCCCTTTTTCTCCACTAAACCTATCGAGCCGGTTACGTAAGCCAAGACCTTCCATCGGAGATGTTCACACATCTTCCGACCGTCTGGCAATGGGCCAAGTCCTTAGGTCATAACATAGTAATAACGTAAACGTAACGCGTAGGCAAATTAAGCTAATAAGAAAGAAAATACGTATCGTAAAATAAATATAGAAACGGAAAAAATAATACGCCCTTAAACGAATAAAAAAGATTTTTTTAAAAGTTAATTAATAAGTAATAAAATATATTCCGAAATTAAAAGTACTATTAAAGCTAAATAAATTTACATTTAATATATATATCTAAAGAACTCTTTAAAAATACGTACCGCTTTCCGTATTAACTTTGTCGGAACAAAGTTAAAAGTTATCCTATTAGCATATTTATATAAAAAGTATACGAAAAAAGTTCGATTAAGTTAGTAGATAATAATATAATGTAATAATAGGAACTAAATAGCAAATTACGAATACGAAACGAAAACAGCTCTAGTTCGGCGATATCTCCATTAAAAGGGATCCTTTTATAATAAAATAAGGGGTTAAATGTAATTATCTCTTGGTAAGAATTCTTAGACGTTCGAGCGGCCGCAGAGTAGAACCACTTTTTACATCGCTCGCTAATTTACTGGTTACGTACCTTTTACTTAGCTGATATTTATCGAGCGCTTCTTTAAAAAATTTAAATTTTTAAAAATAACTTTTTTAATTTAACAGTAAATATTTTCGGATATTTCATTAAATATTTTTATATAAAATTTAAATAATGTATATTTATATTAACTATTAAGATTTATAAAGTTTACGTTTAGTTTTATATATATAAAGGTTAAAAAGTTAATTTAAAATTTTTATTAAATATAATTAATCCCGCGTAATTAATCATATACTTAATACAAAACTACGCGTTACGTCGTTACTTATAAATATAAAAAAAGAACCTATAAAGAATTGTAATAATTTAAACTTACTTAATAAGCTTCTTAATACTTCTACTTTTAAATCCGTAGTAATTTTTATTAATAAACGTTTATTAAGATTTATACCTTTACATAGTTATACGTATCTAATATATGGCTACCTATAACACGTAAAGAATACTAAGTTTAACAGTCTTATTATTCACTATTTCCTCGTTATCTATATCGTTATCGGAACTTCTAACAACAGCAGCGATAACCATAAAAAATAATACGGACCTCGATCTTGATCCCAACGTTATTACACTTACCAAGCAGACCTCGTTCTATAAAAAGGCCGCCGTTAGCAGCATCGGAAGGAGGCTTGTGTTATACGATATAAGGAAGAACCTAAGCAGCCCGTTTCCCGCGATCGCCGGGCTAGCAGGAATTACCGGGCTAACAGAGATCACCGGGCTAGCAGGGATTACCAGGCCAGCAGGGATTACCAGACTAGCAGGAATCGCCGGGCTTGCAAGGATTTAGCAATAAATTGGAAATAATTGTATACGTTAACCAAATACTTAATATATATAGGGATATAAGCAGGACCGGAGTGATCTGATGCAGTCCTATGCTTATATAAGTAGCTAAACTAGGCAGTATAAGTAAAAATATTATATAAAGAACAATTCGATTACTATATCAGATAATAACGTTTTAAAAAATTACTAGTTTTATTAAACCGCGCCCTTAAAATACGTTTAAGTATAAAACAGCTTATAATTAAATAAATTCTTTTTTACCTTTAAAAAGGCATTATATAGCAAGCTTACCCCGATTTTAAATTACTATTATATTAAGCAAAAAAGACTTTATTAACTTATTAGAAAATAAAAATATTACAAAGTCGTATTTTTTAAAAATAAAATATCTGCTATTATTATAATATTATAATTTTTAATATCTTAATTTATTATTTATTATAATCCGTTATTTTTATTACCTAGCTTTTACTTATTTTAATCGATTTTAATTTAAAAATAATTAATACGAAATATTTATCCCTTTGAAATTTATTTAACTTGATTTATATACAAGGTCGAATAAATTTAAACCTTATTTTCCAGGTTAAGTCAAATATATAGGAAATTATTATACGATATAATTTATACGAAAAATATTATACCTAATATTTTCGAATACGATAATTAATTAATAATTTTACGGTTAAAATAAATTATTACCTTGGTCCTATAAAGCTTTATTTTAAAGCCGATTATTAGGCCTCCGTAAGTACGCAATTTTTCGATTAATGTCGGTTTAGGAAGCTTATATGCGTAATTGCCGATAAGCTTAGATTTTGGTAAACCTTATGCCCGTTAACTGGTTCGGCAGGGTTAAATAATATGATTTAGAAAATGTTAAGTTTTACGCGGTAAACCTTAAAAATAAACCTTAAAGGCAAACCTTAAAGGTAAACCTTAACGGCAAACCTTAAAGGTAAACCTTAACGGCAAACCTTAACTACGCATAAAAGGCTGGCATCTTTCCGAGCCCTCGCCAGTCTCGATCGTTCTCACAGCTTCTCGAGTTACCCAAGACACCATGCCACGCAAGTTCGGATATGCGATACCGATAATCCATGGCCGCAGGATTACCACTGAAACCGTTTCATTGACGGTAAAGGATTACTAAAAAATTACCGGACGAGCTAAGATTATCGACATTACTGTCGATCCAAAAAATCTTTCTTAAAATAATCGATTTCGGGCTTGATTTATAGAAATTATTTTTTTAATATAAAATATATTATTAATTTATTACCGCTTAACTAGATATATATAATAACTAAACCGTTTTACCCGTTATATATATTATGTTACTTTTTAAATAAAAAAGTTTTTATTAAACTTTTAATTACGAGCTATAAACGTTGATCTATTTCGAAAACAAGTATACAAACTATTATAAAATCCAGGATTATATTACTTTAAAAGAAGAAATAAATTTCGAATTATGCAAATAATTATAACTAAACCCCGTTATAAATATAAAATATTAAAAAAGGCTGTCGATAAAAATAGCTACTTTAACCGGACAAAGTTTTCGATAATGTTAATATCTTTATATTTCTTTTAATATAATACTTACTTAATTTTGTATAATTAGATGTTTATTTTTCTTATTCGAAAAGAATTACCTTTATAAGCGTAACAATAAAAAGTATGTATAAAACATTAAAGAAATTATACTAAATAATACGTATTTAAGTAACCGAAATTTTACAGAGTACTATAAAAGTATTGATTTCGGGAATAAAGAGAATATAATTAATTAATTACCGAAACGTCCGTTATCCGCCCGGTCCGAAGTAATACTATTCTTTCCAAACAGCGTTATAAACGACAAATTTAAATATATAAATAAATTTTTACTTCCGTTTACTTAAAAGCATTATATAACATTAAACCAACCGTATCGTTGGAATTATTTGTTTTACGGCCCGGCAAAAAAATAACAAAATATTTATAATATAAGTCGTAACGGGAAAATACGAGTTAAATATTTATTAAATCGATTTAAATAAATCTTTTATTAATATTAAAAGCTTTGTACAGTTTTTTTTAACGCTATATTTCTTTGCTAAAGAATATTAATAAACCGGATTTTTAAAGAAAAACATTAATTAAATAAATAAAAATAATTTAAAAAACGAAAACGTAAGGCTTATTTACGCCTTTAAACATTTTTAAGAGTTTTAAAAATTAAGTAAATTATTATAACTTGTACTTAACCCATGGTTTTATAAAGTAAGTTAATTAGTATAACCTGTAATTAACTTAAAGAACTTGATAATATCTTTATCCGCTCCGGTCGTATTGAGATTAAGCAAACAGTTTCGTTTAGTATTTAAAAAAACATCAAGCAAATATTTTTCCACTATTATAAATATATATTTTATAAAATAAAATTATTTATATTATTTAAGTTATTAAACTTGAGAATAAAAGTTACTTTTTTTTAATTAAACTTTTTCATAACTTTAAAATAAATTTTAATAACGATAAAAAATAAGCGGCAGACGTTGTTATCAATTTATACAGCTTTGAAAATAAAAATTATACTTATAAAAAACTTAATATTTATATATAATAATTCAATAATATAATTTTCTAATACAAAATTTACGGTTTTTATAATTATATTGGATTACTAAAAAATCGACTTAACTTAAAGATAGCAGTAGCTAATACGCTCAAATACGTAAAACGATAAAAAAGTTTTAAATATTTACTTTACCAAATGGAAAAAGTTTTTAAAAAAAAATAAAAACAAAGAAATAACGAATAATGAAAATAACTAAAATACGACTAATAAAAACGTAAAAGATTAAGCAAAAGTATAATAAGAAACGAACGTTTTAAAAAAAAGACGTTAATAAATAATTTTAATAATTATTTAATAAATACGAGTAGTACGGAAATTTAATGTTATAAGTTTAATAGTTAAAGTTATATTATATTATTTTTTAAAATTTTTAACTTTTTAATTCTGGCCAATAACGCTTTTATATCTATTTATTTCCAAGATTATATACCTACCTCTTAAGTCCTAAGTCCGAAGCGGGGACATTCTAATAGTTTTAATATCAGGTAAAATCCGTATCGGAATTATCGAAACTTAAGGTATTCCGTACCTTAAGCGACCTTCTACGCCAGGGAATTAATACGATCAGCTTTTTACAAATAAATAAATTCAACTACACGCTTTAAATATAAAGGTTATTACGACCAGTTCGAAAACGAAAATATATATATATACGATTTTATACTTAACAGAAGTAATTGATATCCCAACCTTAAAGCTCTTTTTTCAAAATGAATATTATCAATTTTATAAAATATTTAATATTTATAATACTTAATTATATATTAGGCCCCTTCGTACCTTTTTTTAAAATATACTAATTATATTAGGCATTGTAAAAATGGATAACTTATATTAGAAACTAAAAAATAGTACTAAGCGTTATAGTAATCCCATCTTTACCTTATAGTTCTATATATTACTCGCATTTAAAGAAACTTAATAATAATAATAACTATCGCTAACGAAAACCTTTACGAACGACCATAATATTACACTTATTAAGTAATCCAACTAGGCGGCCTACTTAATAATAATCTATCCTAAATTAAAGGCTATAAAACGCTATTACGGTTAATGTATTTAAAAACTATGTCTAATTTAAATAATAGAAGTATTAAGGTAATCCACTAATAAACGTAATAATATTTTAAATGTTTTACCTAATAACAAGTAAGGTAATAAAAATAAATGATTATTTAAGCCTTTTACAAAATAATATAAAAATGCCGATTCGTAATAAATATATTTATAACAATTGTAAATATATCTTATATAACCAAAGATTATTAGCTTAAAATAATGCGGCTTAAAAGATCTTACGTTTTAAAAACTTCTTTTATTATATGTCGGATAAAGAAACGCGGAAATAAATATAATACTTGCTTTTTTACATATAGTTAATACTAAATAGTAAACGCACTAATGTACGCCGTATAAACTAATGAAAATGTTAAACGGAACTTAACTTTTTACGCTTTTTTATGCTCTTTCTTAATAAAAGCGTTCTTAGTTCATTTTTAAGGTTAAACTTTGATCTAAAAATGGGGTTTACATTTAATAAAATTATGATTTAAAAAAGGTTTTTTCCGGAATATAAAAATAAAACTAATAACTTTTAGGGTTTTTTTAAACATTAATTTCCGATATATTGAAATTAAATAGAATATTTATAAAGTATAACGTCTCGTCTACTATATTAATTTATATAATATCTTAATAATATTAATAAATCTAGCGTCTTTTTTAATAGCACTTCGCTGACGTTCGTAGAATTATAAAAAGCTTCTTAATATATAATTCGATATCGATCCGACCGTACGAATATATTATGCGTTAAAATTAATAATAGTTTAAAATTTAAGACTAAAATATATTCGGCTATTTTACGCCAATTAGAAAAAAGAACTTAAAGCTATTATTTATATACTACCTTTAAGGTTTATCCTTAAGGTTTACCGCGTAAAGCTTAATATTTCCTAAGTTATATTAACCCTGTCGAACCCGTAAAGCCAGCGGGCATAAGGTTTATCAGGGTCGAAGCTTATCGGCAACCACGCATGTAAGCCTCCTAAGCCGACATCAGTCGAAAAATTGCATGCTTACGGGGGCCTAGTAATCGGTTTTAGAATAAGGCTTTATGGGACCGAGGTATTAATTTATTTTAACCGTAAAATTATTAATTAATTATCGAATTCGAAAATATTAAATATAATATTTATCGTATAAATTATATCGTTTAAAAATTTTCTATATATTTGGTTTAGCTTAAAAAATAAGGCTTGAACTTATTCGACCTTGCATTATTATATATGGCCCTTAATAACTTTATTTTTTTATTATAGTAAAAATAGAATTTGTTTTCAAACTTAAATTAATTAAAAGTCGGTCTTATTATTATATTTAATATAATAATAAAATCGTTTTAATTATTTTTTAAGAAATTTATTATAATAAGTTTTTTTAAATATATCGCAATATATTTATTTATACAATATAAAAATACTTTTTGGAAATAAATAATAATTATAAATGCCAATTATCGGCTATATATAATCTTTTTAAGCCTATACGTATAAACGACATTAATTTATATTTCGAATATTATCGGGAATTGGTGCTTTTAGGTGCTACCGGCTGGTGGGCTTTGTTCAGGCTAGGCAGTAAAATGCTGCCTGAGACAGCCTTTGTCCACTGATAATCCTTTATCACCTAATTGTGTATATAAGGGCGATTGCTTACGGACTAAATTTGTCCTTTTTTAGAACTTAAAGAACTAACATAAAGCAATTACGCCAGATTCCTGCATTCGATCATTATAACTGCTGACATGGTAGCATCTTCTGGTTAATTGGTAACCGTAATACGTTATACGAAGTAATTAATTACAAATTTAAAAGTTAAATTAATAAAAAAAAGCAAAAAACTTTAAAAAAAACCGCTTTTTTAACGATTTAAAAAAAAAATTAAGTAATAATTAACGATAACAAAAAAACGCAAAATTCTTAAAAAGTTTCCCGTTAAGCAAATTAACAACCTATCCGATAACGGTTTCGTCTTTAAAGGACGGAAATATATAAACGATAACCCTTTTTTTTTTCCTTACCCCGAACCTTTTTATAATTAAAAAGTTTTTAAAAAAAGATTTTACAATAAAAAAAAGCAAGCAGAAAAATAAAAAGTATTTTTAATAAAAAATAACCCGTTACCTTAATAACAAAGGTTAAAAATAAATTTAAAAAAGTTTAAAACCTTAATTTAAAAATAATATACCGAAATAAACTTAAATAAATTTTATACGTCCCTAGGTACTAACATAAATAAGATTAAATAAAACGTTAAAATACGGAAAAACAAATATTAATAAATTAAAAATAAAATTAAAAATATAAGACTTTAAAACTAAAATATTAACGACATAATATTACGATTAAACGATATGATAATAAAGTTTTAAATATATTCGGAAATAAAATAATGCGGAGTTTTAAATGCTTACGTAATATAAATATGTAATCAAAGGCGTCGTAAAACGTTTCGCTTAAAGTTAAGGCAAATAACTTGAAGGAAATACTTATCGTATTAAAAAGCGATATGGAAAAAATTAACCTTTTAAAAAAACCGAAAAAAAACCTAAAAGGTAATTTATTAAAAAACTTAACGCCCCGAAAAAAAAGAAAAGTAAAAAAATAAAGTTACCGTTTAAAAAAAAAATAATACCGCGGAAACCTTAATAATTTAAAGAACTTATTATCTTTATTCTTTTTTTAAAGTTATTTAAGGATTTATTAAAATAACTGAAAAAATATCATAATTTTTTTAGCAACTCTTCGAACTTTAGCTTTAGTAATTCGGATAACTTTAACGAATTAGGTATCCGTTTAAAAAAAAAAAAAAACTTTAAGAAATTTAATAACGTTTCGAAATTCCGTTAAAAACGTTTCGAAATTTTTTTAAATAAAAGAAATCATTTATTAAATTAAGTTAATTGGAAATTATAAAGCAATATTTTTAATCTTACACTAAAAAAAATTAGTTATAAAAATAATATAAAATTAAAGCAAATTAATTAGCTGCGTTTAATAAAGGCCATTACTAAAACCTGCAAAAAGGTACTCTTTAAGTTAATCATAAATATCAAAAAAAGAACAAAAATATTAAAAACTTTACGGAAAACTTATATAGCGATAGGCAAAGCCCGATAAAGGTTACTTTAAAAAAGGTTTAACAAAATTATATACGATACAAAAAATCCTATACAGTTTACCACCAAATTTCAAAAATTATTGCGGGAAATAAAGGGTTATAACATAAAATTTAAAACGGAAAAACATATTACGATATTTTTTATTACTATAGAGAACCGCGCTGGCAGCTGGTACAAAACGATATAATTAATATTCAGATAAACGGATTACGACTTCCAGCAATTAATCGACGATTTTAACAACAAATTCTATAACCGTATTAACAAAAAAAAAAAAACAACCGACGGTCTCATAACGCTTAAAAAAATAAAGGTAAAGGAAATAACAATAATTTCCGAAACAACAAGCCCGCATAAAACAAAAACGAAAAGCCATTTTGCTTTAATTATGGCAAATACGGACACCTAACGAAAAATTGCCTTAAGCCCCAGAAGGAAAAAAATAACAAAGGCAAAAAAAGAAGCAAGGCCAAAATAAAAGCAGAAATTAGGGTAATAACAATTAAAGTAACAGCTTTCGCAATACCCGTAACAATACCCGTAACGGTAAACAAAATAAAAAGCAATTTATCCCTAAAGGCCTAAATAACTTATACCGTTCCAGTAAAAAAATATTTAACGCCTATGTTAATAAATAACAGCTTTAAAACCTTATGCAGTAATACGATAAGGTGATTCAGGAATTAATTATAATAATTAATATTATTAAAATTATAACGGCTAAATACCTTAAAGCAGTAGTTACAGTAATTAATTGCCCTAAAGCTTTAATAATCGAAAGCCTTAAAGCGACCGTTATAAATAACGTTAACGAAACGTTTTAAAAGGTAATTATAATGGTTAAATACTTTAAAGTTATAACGATTAAAAGCTTTAAAGCAATTATTATAAGTAATATTATGCTGTTACATATTTATTCGTTTATGGAAAATAATGAAAACAAATTATTTTAAGATTTAAATACGAACGTTAATATTACAAACAATATTAAGAACTTCGAAAAGAATTCGGTTTTAAATATTAAAAATAAAGAAATCTATATTATAACAAGTAAAAAACCTATTATCGCTATTACCGTTAAGATAATAAAGTAACCTTTAAGGGGGCCCCGTAAAAAAAATAACGAAATTATAATAAAGTATATATTATATATTAACGATTTTCTTTTAAAGGTATTTTTTAAAAAGATATATTATAAAAAGGAAGGTTACCTAAATAAATATATTTTGGTAAACCTTAACGGGTTCCAGTTAATAATAATTAACGTATTTCGAAAAGGCTTTTTTTTATAACTTTATAAAAAGCCGGAACTTATTATTAAGGCCCTAAAATCGATAAACGACAAGAATTATTAATAGAAATACGTATTAAAAAAGGTACTTCATAAGGATAACGGTAACCTAAAAAAGATACTTATTAACGCTTTTAAAAATAAAAAAGTTTATATAACGGACAAAATAATAAAAAAAAATATTTTTTAGAACCGCCGTCTTTATTACCCTAGCATAAAACGATTAATTTAAACCATTAAAAGGTTTACGGAAATAAACTTAAACCTTAACGAAATAAAAACGTTACCTTATATAATATATAACGAAAAGAAAATACGGAAAATTTTATTTATAAACCCTTAACTATAAAGGCAATGCGTAAAAAAAATTATTTAATATAATATAAGCCTAATTAAACCCGTTAATATTAAAAATAATAATTATTTCGATTTTAATATAAATACTTTATCGCACTATAAAAAATATTATTCGTTTAAAATCAAAAACGAAATATAATAAAACTTATACGTTTATATTATACGGATAACCAAACGTTTAAAACCGACATCTTTTAACGTAAAAAATTAAAACAAAAAAATAAAAACTTTACGCCTAAATAACGGTAAAAAGTTCGATATATCGATTATCGAAAAATTTTATACAATTAAAAATATTAAACTAATAATTTTTAACTTTTATAATTAATATCAAAACGGAATTACGGAAAAAGGTATTTAATTTTTATAAAACGAAACTTATATAATTTTAACTTAAATAAAAATCCCGACATATTTTTGAAACTTAATATTAAAAGTTATAATATATATAATTAACAAAATTAAATAGTTTATAATAAAGAATATAATATTAATTAAATACTTTAAAAACGTATTCGAACTTAATAAATTATATAAATTTAATAATAATTACTTTCCAATTTTCGGTAATAAATGCAGAATCCTAATTAATAAAAATTAGAAAATTAAATCAAAAAAGTTAGCAGTTCGTAAAGTAAAAGGTATGTTATTAGGTTATCAAAAAATATATAACTATAAGGTATAATTGCTAAAAGGTAATAAATTACTTATAACTTTACATGTTATAGTTTATAAAAACCTGGAAAAATTAAAAAAACTTTCCGACTTTAAAAATATTATTCGATCGTTTTCATAACCCGTATAAAAATAATTAAGATACCGTTAAAAACAAAAAGGTATCGGAATAAAAAATAAGGATAATAATATTATTTCGGAAAACGATACGGACCAGAAAATCAAGCAAATTAAACGTAAAAAGGGACGACCGAAAAAGATAGTTCCCAAGTTATATACCTTAAAAGCCCTAGACGAAGCCCTTAAGTTAATGCGCGAATTAAAGCTAGCTTTAATCCAAAAGGGCGAAAATGGCGATAAAGGCTTATATACCTTTTATTTCGTCCCAGACGTCGACGACGACAATTTTTTTAAAGGTTACGGAAATGCCGATTAGGTTATCCGGAATATTTACGAATACTAATAAATAGTTAATATGCTGAAAAATAAATACGATAATATTTTTAAATTTAAAAACTTAAAAAATATTAATTTGGGCAAGTTATTTATTATTTACAGGCTATTTATAATAATAAACGATAGCCCGGCCTTAAAAAAAGTTATAAAAGGCTTAAAACGAAAAATATAACTTAAAATATTTTTTATAAAAATTAAGGAAAACCTTTTGCGTAAAACCTTTAAATTTACGCCTTTTAATAAAAAAGTTTATTAATATTTTATTAATACCAAATAAGTATTAAAAAAAAGTATATATTTATAAAAAAGCTAAATAAATACAAAATACGTATTTACGCAAAAAGGTTTACTTAACGAAAAAGAATTAATTATAATAAAACCGTAATAAATATAATAAAAGTTATATATTAAAAAATCTTAATAATCTTAATTATTTATTTAAGCTAATATAAATTTCAAATCGACTTTATCGTTACGTACTTAAATAATAAGCTAAAAAAAAATATTTACATAAAGCAATTTTCCATATTAAAAAAATATTTCGATATATACCTAAAAAACAAAAAAAACGTACCGTTTTTTCCTTAAAAGAATTATCAAGCTATTAAACCCCTTATACGGCTTAAAGCAGGCCGGAACTACTTAACAAAAAGAAATTAAAAAAATATTTGCAAAACTAAATTTTTACCTATTAATTTCAAATAATACGATTTATTACAACTCTAAAACAAAATATATTATCGCCTTATACGTTAATAACTTTTTACTTTTTAAAACCAACAAATAATAACTTTAAAACGTTTCCAAAAAAATTGCTAAAAACGTTTTTATTAAAAACTTAAAAAACGTAAATTAATACTTAAATATACCAATTATCCGTTCCTTACCGACTAATAACGTTAAATTAAATTAATAATAATATATTAAAAAATTAGCAAAATTAATTTAATTAAACGAAATACGAAAAAAACTTATATTATTCGTTAAAAGCTATTTAAAATACGTTATTAAATACGAAAATAAAATTAACAAAGAAAATATATTCGAATATACGAATTTAATAAAAAAATTTAACTTTTTAAATTACATTAATAAACCAGATATAATATTTATAACCTTAATTTAAACTAAATTTATAAGCAACTTATCATTTAAATACCAAAAATATATTAAAAAATTATTACGTTATTTAAACGGTATAACAAATTATCTTTTTGATATAAAAAATTAAAACGAAATTATCCGTATCAAAAATATAACAATTTAAAATTATTCGAAATAATAAATATAAACTTTACGGATAATTAAAAATTAACAAAATTTATTATAAAATACGTATTCTTTATAATTAAAACGTTTATATCTCAAATTTTAAAGTTATAAAACGTTATTACGAAATATATTATAAAAATAAAATATATAAATATAGGAATAATTATAACAAAAGCAGCAAAAATTAAAAACTTTTTAACAAAATTAAGGCTTATATCTAAAGTTTTTATTTTTATCCTAAAAAATAATATAAAAGCATTTAAGTAAATAAAGAAAACATAAATATTACGAAAAAAGCGTTATATCAAAATTAAATATTATTACGTACGATAAAAAATCCAGGTAAAAAATATTAACTTTTAATACGTAAAAAATAAAAACAACCTTACAAACGGGCTTACAAAGCTACTTAACAAAACTAACTTTAAACGGTTCGTACGGAACCTAGGACTTGAGAAAATACGAGACTAGGGTTTAATTCTTATACAGATTAATTATTTTTAAATTTAATTTTGGACTTTTTGGACTTTCAAGCCGCAGTTACCTAACGCAAAAAGGCGTATCGGCAATTGGTGCTTTCAGGTGCTACCGGCTGGTAGGCTTTGTTCAGGCTAGGCAGCAGAATGCTACCTGGGACAGCCTTTGTCCACTAATAATCCTTTGTCACCTAATCGTATATATAAGGGCAATTGCCCACGGACTAAATTTGTCCTTTTCTAGAACTTAAAGAACCAACACAAAGCAATTACGCTAGATTCCTGCATTCGATCACTGTAACTGCTAATAAATATCTTTAAATTCGTTTTATTTAACGCTTTTAATTAAAAGCTTCCGGATATTAATTCTGGATTATTTCAACTTTATATATTTATCGGATTTATATAACCTTTAATAAAATTTAATTAAGGTATTCCAATGATTTTCGATTTTATTTTTATTTTTATTATTTGCTTATTTAAAACGAATTATAAAAATAAAAGTTATAAAAGATGCTTGTCCTTAAAGGAAACGTAACCGTATAAACAAAATTGGATAAAATGATAGATTGCTACCTTAATTCCTAAGCTTTACTAAACCCATTCCCTTCGCAGGTAAGTTCCTCCGACATTAGAGAATTGATATAATCCCAACCGCTTAACGTCTCACTCCAAGGCGACTTCAGACTGCCTTGTCCTGTTCCTATCCACGTCGATTCTTGTCAAGGTTCTGGGCGGTCTTCGCAATCCGGAACAACCGGGTAAACTATCGTTTATAATTCTCCAGCTTGCATCGTTCCAAAATTTGAACTTTAAAGTTCTTAAGCTTACCATTATCTTCTTTTTCCAATTTCGCCAATAATTTCGCCGTAATCGTTATACTTTCCGGCATACGCTTTTATAAAAATCGATTATCGTTATTTTCGCAAATTAAATCGTATCCGAAAATTAAAAATCGAAATCGATTATTTTAAAAAACGTTTTTTCTATCGATAATAATGTCGATAATTTTAACTTATCCGGTAATTTTTTAGTAATTTTATACCGTTAATAAAACGTTTTTAATAATAATCCTGCGGCCATAAATTATTAATATCGTATATTCGGACTTACATAATATAATATTTTTAAATAATTCGAAATAATTTAATACTAAATATTTTTTAATTAATTATCGTATTAACATTTTCTTTTTAGTTATGAAAACGATTAAGACGTAAAATTAGTAAAAGCTTAAAAAATTATTAACCTTTTATACGTAATTAAGGTTTATCGTTAAAGTTTACTTTTAAGGTTTACTTTTAAGGTTTATCCTTAAGGTTTACCGCGCAAAACTTAATATCTTCTAAGTTATATTATCTAACCCTGCCGAACCAGCCAGCAGGTATAAGGTTTATCAGGGTCGAAATTTATCGACAACCACGTATTAATCGGCTTTACAATAAGGCTTTATGGAACCGAGATATTAATTTATCCTAACCGTAAAACCATTAATTAATTATCGTATTCAAAGATATTAGGTATAATATCTATCGTACAAATTACATCGTATAATGATTTTCTGTATATTTGGCTCAGCTTAAAAAACAAGGCTTGAACCCATTCGACCTTACATAAAATATGCTTTATAACGGAAAAATATTATTATAAATTAAATTCGGCTTTTTATAAATCGAAATAAGATTTTCGGATATTCTTTTAACCTTTAGTTCCTTTTTACCTTGTATAGTTATTAATAATGCCGTTAGTTTTACGGATACGTTTTTATTTAAAAATGTTTTTTAAATAAGTTATAAGTAATCATAGTAACTAAATGCTGGAATCTGGCATAATTGCTCTGGATTAGTTCTTTAAGTTCTAGAAAAGGACGAATCTAATCCGCAAGCAATCACTTTTATATATACGATTAGGTAATAAAGAATTATTAGTAGACAAAAGCTATCCTAAGCAACAAAATGCTGCCTGGCCCTAATAAAGCCTACCAGCCAGCAGCATTTAAAAGCACCAATTACCGATACGCCTTTTTGCATTAAGTAATTACGGTTATAAAGTTTAAAAAGTTTAAAATTAAAACTTAAAATCAACTAATTTATATACGGATTAAACCTTAATTTTTCTATTATTTTCAAATATTTTTCGACTTTTTAAAGTCCAAATTCCGCAGAAACTGTTTAAAATCTGTTGTATTAAATAATTTTACAAGTTTATTAATAAAATTATCTTTAATTTTTACGTACTAAGAATTAACATTTTTTACCTAAATTTTTTATCGTACGTAATAATATTTAATTTTAATATAACGTGCTATATAAATATTCCGAACGCATTAATACTTCGCCCGGTTTTTTACATGTTTTACCTATCGTATTTTAATTAATTAATTTTTAATATTAATAATATAAAACGGCTTATAAAAAAGCAAAAAGAAATTTAATCGTTTAAATTTAAAAACGAAACTCGAAAGTTAATTATACGATATTTAATTTTAAATATAAAATCGCAAAATCTACTTTATATAAAGGATATACCGGTATATTTTCCTTTAATAATTATATACCTAAATTGCGAAACTTAACGCCGACCGAAAGAAAATGGATTATCGACTAAATTTTCGGCTTAAATACGGAAACGTTTTTTATCCAGTTTTAATATATTAAAATATAATCAATTTATAACTTACTTAACGCGTTATAAAATGCGTGAGAATTAATTAGCCGTTAAATTTTATTAAAGGATAAAAGAAGTTTTAAACGTATTTAAATCGGAAAATCAATTATTAACGAGTTTTATATTATAATTTAAAAATATTTCGTAAATAATTTAAATTTATTCGGATTATAATTATAAAATATAATATCGTAAAAAAGAATATTTTCAAATTCGACGGAATTAAATTGTTAATAAAGAATTTAATAATAAAGGATATAATAATCATTAATATCGAACAATATAAAAGTTTAAATAAACGTAATAAAGAAAATAAAGAATAAATTATAATTATTTAAATTGTTAATTTTTAAAGTTAAATTATATCGTTATTTAATATTATGGTAGAAAACAATTTCTTTAGATTTTGATACCGTAATAATTTATTAGTAACAACCGATTATAAATTTATATTAAATAATAATAATTAAATAATAAATAAACTAAACCTTAAATAAATTCAGTATTTTAACAAATATATTCGAACGCTTACGAAGAATTCGAAGCGCTTTTTTATCTTTAACGGTTACGAAAAATATTATATTAAATATAACACTTTTATACTTTCTATATCTGCATCTTTTTCGTATCGGTTTAAATTTTTTATTATATTTTATTTTTTTATTTTACAACGCGCTTATTTACTGTATAACGAAAACCTAATATAACGTCATTATATTCATATTATCTAAACAGATTTTCTCGCCGGCTTTTTCGATGTGTTCTAAATTGTTATAACCATTAATAATATTAAATCTGGATTTACGAAAATTAACATAATTTATTTTATTTTAATAACGTTTTTTTCGAATTCAAAATTTTTTCAAATTATATTTACGGCAACCGTTTTTTGTTAATCTTCGCTAATTTTATTTTACCTTATATAAAAACCTCTATAGATATCCGTAAAGTAACAAAATAGGGACGAGATTTATAAAAAGAAATCAAGAATGATTAAAGTATTTCGCTAATAAAAATTTTTAAATCCGTTAATTTTATAATAAAAAATTATATATTACTATTATATAGAGCTACTTTTTCCAAAAAACAAAAACGTTTAAATACGCGGAACAAATTATATTTTAAGCAAGCGTCGTAAAACTAAAAATAAATATCTTTAAAAAAAAGGAATATTTATTATGTAGAAAAAAACCGTTTTTAGCCTAAAAAAGAGTAACAGAAAAAATGTAACTAACAGCAGTTAAAGAAATCGTCGAAAAATAATTAAAACGAAAAAACGGAAATATAACGTTTATAACAAATCAAAACATAATGTACGTATTTACAAAAAAGGTATAAAAACGTTTAACGAAAAAAGTTAGATAAATTTAAATTAATGCAATATGTTATTATTAAGTTCTTTAAATTTATTTTTACAAGATACTAATAATCGTCCGGAGTACTTGTACGTTCGGAGTACTTGTGTGGAATATTAATTCATTTTTAGTAATATTTATATTTTCTTTATTTATTTAAATATATTTATATTATGTTTCAAAATAAAAATAAATTTTTATTATTTTCATAATAATTATTTTTATACTTACATATTTTGTTTTTATAATGTATTTCGTAATGACGCTTTATAACTTTAAAATTTAATATATAAATATTTTAGTAATAAAAAATATATATCTTATAATAAACTTTCGCCAATAGTACCTCCATAGTTGTCATACTTTCCGGCATATGCTTTTGCAAAGATCGATTACCGTCACTTTCGTAAATCAAATCGTATCCGAAAATTAAAAGCCGAAGTTAATCGTATTAGGAAAGGTTTTCTGGGTCGACATTAATGTCGATAATTTTAGTTCGTCCGGTAATTTTATAGTATTTTTATACCGTTAATAAGACGGTTTTCGTTATAATCCTGCGGTTCTGGATTACTGGTATTACGTATTTAGAATTACGCGGCATGATGTTTTGGGTAATTCGAAAAGTTATAGAAATAATCGAGCCGTAAAATTAGCGAAGGTTCGGAAAGATGCCAACCTTTTATACGCAGTTAAAGTTTATCGTTAAGGTTTGCCTTTAAGGTTTACTTTTAAAGTTTATCCTTAAGGTTTACCGCGTAAAACTTAACATTTCCTAAATTATATTAACCTTGCCGAACCTAGCCAGCGAGTATAAAGTTTATTAAGATCGAAGCTTATCGGTAATTACGCATTAGTCGGCTTTAAAATAAGGCTTTATAAAACAGAAATATTAATTTATTCTAACCGTAAAACCATTAATTAATTATCGTATTCGAAGATATTGGGTATAATATTTATCGTACAAATTATATCGTATAATAATTTTCTGTATATTTGGTTCAGCCTGGAAAATAAGGCTTGAACCTATTCGACCGTGCATAATAAACTTTATTAATTTATAATTATCCGTAAAATTCACATTTATTATTTCGAATAAGTTGAAATTATTGTATTTTTAACGGAAATATTTTCGTTTTAATTTTTTATACCGAAAAAATAAATTTATTGGATTGTTTAAATAACGTAATAACTTTTTTAATATATTTTTAATATTTAAATAAGAAGTTATTAAGAATTTTAAATTAAATCAAAATCATAAAAGTTATATTCGATTTATTAACATAATTTAAAAAGTTAAAATTTTTAATCAAATTTACGAATTCGAATATAATTTTTTATTAACTTTACTTCCGTATTTAATATCGTACTTTGAATTATTTTTAACGGATAATATGATTTTCTTATATTTTATTTACCTTTATTAATTTTAAAGAATTTTTAAAATATTATTATTAATTTAACTTATCGGCGTTAATCGGTAAAAAATAAATAATCTATATATTTAAATATGAATTTATATCTTTCAAATTCTTATTAATAACGCGTTTAAAGATTATTCTAAATAACGTTTTAAAATTATTAATTATTAGTTTCGAAAAGTAGAAAGCTATTAACGTATAAAGCGATAACGTATTTAGTTTTAAATTTATAATAAATTATATTATTCGCAATTAATAGATATAAACTTAACTTCGAAAAAGAAAAGTTTATTTTCCTCTTTACTAAGCAGCTCCGGTTTCTTTAAGCCGTATAAACTGTTTCTTAATTTAATCTCTTTTTTTTAAAAAAAAACCGTACATTTTCTTATATTAAAAACTACTTTATATAAATATCTTCTTTTAACTTACCGTTTAAGTACGTTATAATAAATCGCTTTAAAATCTATGCTGATTATAATAAATAATTAAAATAATTAATATCCTTTAATATATATTTGCGTTTAAGGTTTATCCTTAATGTTCACCGCGCAAAGCTTAACATCTCTTAAGTCATATTGTCTAACCCTGCGGAACCAGCCAGCGAGCATAAGGTTTACCAGGGTCGAAGCTTATCGGCAACCACGCATCAGTCGGCTTTAGAGTGAGGTTTTATGGGACCGAGGTATCAATCTATCCTAACCGTAAAACCATTAATAGTTATCGTATTCGAAGATATTGAGTATAGTATTTATCGTGCAAATTATATCGTGTAATAATTTTTTTTATATTTGGCTTAGCCTGGAAAATAAGGTTTGAACCCATTTGACCTTGTTTGTATTCTTTAGTATATAAATTTTATTATACTTGTTACGGTTTTATTATAATTAATTGTCTTTCGTTAAATAAGCCTTTTTGTATAAATCCGTATTATATACTTATTTCACGTGTTTATAAATATTTATTTCCTTTTTAATATATATTTTTCATCAATAAAGTATTTATAAACTTTTTTATTAAAACCCGTAAATTTAAAAGTTTTGAGTAAAAGGCTTTTTTTAATATTTATATAACCTATTTTAAATTATATTTTTTACTTTAAGCTTTTCATAGCTGCCTTTAAAAATAAGCAGTTCTGCGTTTTTATAAATATCCTATAAGGAATAAAAAAATTATTTAAATTAATATGTTCCGAATTTTTAAAATTTAAAATATCATTATTTTCATTTTTTACAGTATTAATTATTTATTAATAGTTACAAATGTTTCGTAAAACTTAATCGGCGTTTTCGTAGCCTTTAAAAAATTTATTAGCGTTCTCGTTTATTAATAAATGAAAATAAAAATATACCAGAATTTTTATCACCTTTTTTGCCCTTTTAAATCAAAACTAGCTTTAATTCGTATATTAATTTAAAAACTTCGTTTAAAGCTTTTAAGATATATAACTTCGAAATAAGTTTTTTTCGAGCGTCATTTTTTATACTTAACCTACTTAATTTCCTGCTTTATATTATTTTCCGATGTAACGTTATTATTCTTACTTTTATTCCGATGCCTTTTAGCCTTTAACGTTATCTTAATTATTTTTGTACCAGATATAAAAGTAATCCAATAATATCTTTAAAGTTAAGAATCTTTTTTAGCTTTATTAAATCTTTATAAATTATAACGTATAATATTATAAGTAACCTATCGCTTTTTAATAATTATGTTTTATAGTTATGCGTTTTCAATAACTTAATAACATATTCTTTACTTTATAAGCTATTAATTTTTTAATTTAAATTTTTAATATTTATTAATTAAATTTATATACCTGTTATTTAAAATTCGAAAGTAATTATTATTAAGATTATATAACTTATTAAATTCGCCTACGTTTTTAAAGTATTCGATTAATATTATATTCTTTTTATTACAAGTTATTTAATTTTATTAATTATATATATTATAATTTTTAATATTAAATCCCGAAAATATATTATAATTTTCTTACAGATTAAAATCGTATAAACTTTATTTTATAAAAACTAAATATCTTTTGTCGTAATTCCGTTTTAATATTAATTATAAAAGTTAAAAAGTATTAATGTAATACCTTTAATTACGCAAAACCTTCTTAATAATAGATATATCGAACTTCCTACTATCGTTTAAACACAAGATTTTTATTTTTTTATTTCGATCTTTTACGTTAAAAATGGTTATTTTTAAACGTTTAATTCTTTATATAATATAAATATATAAACTATATTAAACTTCGTTTTTAATTGTAAGCCAATAATACTTTTTATAAGCTAAAAAACTATTCATTATAAAACCGAAATAATTATTATTTTTAATATTAACGGGTTTAACTAAATCTATATTATATTAAATAATCTTTCCTACGTATTACTGCCGCTGTTAGAATTTATAAATGAAATTTTCCATATTTATCTTTCGTTTTACGTTATATAAAAAAATGCTTTTATTTCGTTAAGGTCTAAATTTATTCTCGTAAACTTTTCAATAATTTAAACTAATTATTTTATGCTGGGATAATAGAAACGGCGGAACTAAAAAATAACCCTCTTTGTTATTTCGTCCGTTATATAAACTTTTTTATTTTTAAAAACGTTCACGAATACCCTTTTTAGATTGCCGTTATTATCCTTATTAACTGCCTTTTATAGTACGTATTTTTAGGAGTAATCCTAATCGTTTATAAATTTCGGTACATAAATAATAAGATTCGGCTTTTTATAAAATTTAAAAAAAAAAGACTTTTCGAAATTCGTTAATTATTATTAATTAAAACCCTTTAGAGTTTACCAACGTATTTTATTTAAATAAGCTTTCTTTTTGTAATATATTTTTTTCAAAAAAATAACATTAAAAAATCCTTAATATATACTATATCCTTTATTATAATTTCGTTTTTTATGGAAACTTTTCAAAGGTTATTCTATTATCCAGATAAACGTAATAGTTATAAGTTTTATATTTATTATAATTATTAATAGCCTTTAACCTAATATTTCAGCTGGTACTTTTCTTAAAATTTAAAATCTTATTCCCAATATTAACGTTTGTTCTTAAATTAAAAAATAATTTATCTTTATTATTTCCTCTAAAATAATAAACGTACAAAAATATAACTCTTTTAATAATAATTATTTTAACGTATTTAATTATTATAATTACTTTTTAAAAAGTTTTGCTAACGTTATTTATAACAGTTGCTTTAATATTTTCAATTATTAAAGCTTTAAAGTAATTAATTATCATAACTATTATTTTAAAGTATTTAAACGTTAACGTACTACATTAGCGAGCGCAATATATAAGCAAGCGCAATACTTTTTAATATCTTGTAACAACAAATTTAAATAACTTAATAATAGTAAATCGTATTAATTAAAATTAATCGGATTTTTTTTTTTCGCTAAACGTATTTATAACTTTTTTATAAGTACGCGTATTATATCCGGGCTTACCGCAAACGCTATATTTTCGTTCTTTAGTTGCAATCTTATTATAATAATTCCCTTTAACGGTTATTAGCGGCATTTCTTTACCAATTTTCTTTTAGCCAGGAAAGCTTATTCCTTTTATATAATAAAGATTCCTTCTTTTTAAAAACGTTTATTTTGAATCCTTTCACGTTTACTTAAAATATAATTCGTTTTACGTAATAAAGCTTTTTTTTTAAAAAAAAACCCCCGGCTTTATATAATAACAATATATAACTTTGTTATTATAAAATTAGCCGCTTTAAGTATTTTTATTAACGAATTGCAATAATAATTTTTGATTTATTTTTGTAAATATTATTGTTATTTTATCATTTTACTAAACTTTTTAAAAATATGTACGCAAAATAAAATAAAACCGGCGGAAGTTAGCGGGAAACCGGTCGGCATAGATATAATTAAAGGAATTTCGAATTTGGAAAAAGGGTTATTAAAATTAAATAAAATAAGCCTAATTTTATTAAATTTAGATTTAATATTATTAAACGTTATAATAATTTTAAATACATAATCAAAACCGGCGAGAAAATGTTTTTTAATAATATAATTATAATAACGTTATATTAAGTTTTTATAATAAAACGCATAAACGCGTTTTAAAATAAAGAAGAAAAATATATTAAAAAATTAAATCGGTACGAAAAATATACAGCTATATCAAACGTAAAAATATTATAATTAATATAATATTTTTTTAAATTTTATTAAATAATAATTTTCGTAACCGTCGAAAATAAAAAAAAGGTTTTAAATTTTTATTCCTATTCGAATATATTTATTAAAATATTAAATTTATTTAAAAGTTAATTTATTTATTATTTAATTGTTATTATTAAAGACAATTTTTTAATTAATTATTAATAATAAATTATTACGGTACTTGAATTCCATATAATCTTTTTTTATTATAATAATAAATACAAAGTTGAATAAATGCAAGCTTTATTTTCTAGGCTAAGCCAAATATATAAAAAATTATTATACGATATAACTTGTACGATAAATATTATACCTAATATTTTCGAATACCATAATTAAATAATAGTTTTACGGTTAAGATAAATTAATATTTCGGTTTCATAAAGCCTTACTTTAAAGCCGACTGATACGTGGTTGCCGATAAGCTTCGGCCCTGGTGAACCTTATGCTCGCTAGCTCCACGGTTCGGCAGAGTCAGACAATATGACTTCGGAAATGTTAAGCTTTGCGCGGTAAACCTTAAGGATAAACCTTAAAGACAAACCTTAAAGGCAAACCTTAAAGGCAAATCCTAACTGCGCATAAAAGGCAGGCATTATAATAATAAATAACGGTGTAATTTTATTTTAAAAATTAATAATTTAAATAATTATTATTTATGTTTTGTTTTTTATAATATTTATTTACATTCTTTTAACTATTTCGATATTTATAATTATAATATTAGGTATTATATAAAGCTTTATTAAAAATTTAATTTTGTTAAAGCTATAAATATCTATTTTTACGATACAATATTTTATAATTATAATCCGAATAAATTCGAATTATTTTTAAAATATTTTTAAATTTTCGAATAAAATTTGTTAATAATAAATCTTTTAATTTAAACGTATTTAAGAAAGGTTTACCTTTTAAAAAGTTTAACGTTAAATTATTTTTAATATATTTCGTATTGCGTTAAGTAGAAAATATATTAATTATATTTTTAATATATTAAAGCCGAATAAAAACCCTTTTACGTATTTAAATTAGAAATTCGATTAATAATCGATTTCCTTTAAGTCGGTATTAATTTTTACAAATTAAGAGTAATATCGGTCGGGCGTATTTACAGGTAAAACGGTATATTAAAATAAACAATAAAATTTTATAACTAAAATCAAGTTTTGTATAATTCAGTTTCGGGTTTCGATTTTTAATTTAAATAATTGAATTTATTTCGGTTTTTTTTTCTTAAACGTTTTCTAATCTTAGTATTAAAATATAAACGATTAAAAATAAATAGTTAGAGTAGCTAAAAAAGTATTATGCTTGTTCATATATTACGCTCGTTTATATAGTACGTTATAACTTTAATAATAATAATTATTATACTTAACTTTTAAATTATTTTATCGTATTATTATATAAAGTTTTAAAACTATTATTAATTAATATAAACGCTAAATATTCTTTTTTTTTTTGAAACGGTACAAACTTTTTAAACTTTTAAGTATAAATTATTTTTCGCCTTATTTACCGCTACGGTTCTTAGGAAAAATATTACTTTAATTATCAATATTTTCTTAACGTTAACCTTTTCTTTTCTTTACCGTTTTTCTTTTTTTATAGTTTAAAATAATCTTCGTTCAATATTTGTACTTGCCATAATTAAAGCAAAATAATTTTCCGTTTTTATTTTATACGGGCTTTTTTTTTTGGAAATTCTTATTTCTTTTATTTTTATTTTTTTAAACTCTATAAAACTTCTCGTTCTTTTTTTATCGTTAATACAGTTATAAAACTTGTTATTAAAATCGACGATAAATTATTACAGAAAAATCCGTTTACTTAAGCATTAATTATATCGTCTTATATTAGTTATTAGCGCGGTTTTCTATAGCAATAAAAAACATTAAAAAATGCTTCTCGTTTTTAAACTTTATATTATAGCCCCTTTTTTTAGTGTAATTTTTAAAATTAAGTAATAAATTATGTAAAACTTTCTTTATTATGTATAATTTTGTTAAACTTTTTCTAAAATAACCTTTGCCGGGCCTTACTTATCGTTATTAAAATAGAGCAGGGTGCAGGGTCGGACATATGACTTGACTGATCGGTTAGTCAGCACCCCCTATGTATGTCTAGCGGTCCTTTTTGCCGGGCTTAACCCCGAAAACATTATTATTTATTATTTATAATTTTGTTTTTATATTGGTCTTAATACCAGAATACAACTAACGTTACCTTTATTATTTCTTGAATTTTGGGCTTATTCGTGATACGCTTTTCGATTATGTACTAATTAGGACCCATTTTTTCCGTCCCATCTTATCTGGCTGTTAAGGAAAGAAGACCGGCTTTAGTTAGCTGCCAAGGTAATTTTCGATTTCCGATAATAAGACGGAAGGGATAAGGTTTTAATTAAAAGCGCGATTACGATTACGATTACGATTATGCAGACCTGATAACGATTTGCGGTAAACGATTAATAATTATAATAAAAACGTAATTTTTTTTCCGATTAATAAAAAAATTATTAAATTATTTAATTACGATATTTTATTTAAAAACATAACTTTATTCGGAAAATGGCAAAAAAGTATAAATACGGATAATAACCGGTATCGGAATTTAACTTAATTACTTAAGTTTTAAACCGATTATATAATGTAGAATATTATACGTATTAATAAGAAAATTACGTAATAAAATAAATTATAAAATCTGATTAATAAAAGTTAAAAAAGCCAAAATTACGTCGTTAATAACGTAATTATTAGGATTTAAATTAATTAAAATAAGTATAACGACGATAAAATTAACGATATAAACAAAATAACGAATACGAATAAAAAAAGAAATAAGGTTATGAAGTTATTTATTTTATAAACGAAGAAAAATACCGAAAAAAAATAACGTTTTTTAATACGATATAGGAATTAAAAAAGAAACGTTACGTAATATTTTTTGGACCTTTTTGGCGTTAATCGGGCAGCATTTTATTTAGTTATTATTAAACGGTATTATTTAAAATTTTTTTTTATTAAGTTTAAATATTATAACGTTTAAATTGGTAATAAAAATATTAATTAGTAAATTAAAAAAAGTACGGTTAAATAATTAACGCCGTAATATTAATTAAAATAAGGTTATTTAAATGATTAATTAAATATTTTTTTTTTAAATATGATAAAAAAGGAAAATATATTTAAAATAATTTTTACGGATAATTATTTATTTTATGCCTAAATATATTTCTATTAAAATAATATTTTACAGTTTAAGTAATTTAAGAATTAATAATATTAATTAATTTAAAATAAGTTTTAATAAATTTTCCAAAAGATTATCGAAATTTTTTAAAATTATTATTTAAGTTTAGTTATAATACGGATTATTTTTAATATCAAATTTCCTTAATTTTACGAATAATTAAAATTTTGTTTTAAATACGACCGCCTAATACCGATTAATAAAAAACCTTTATAATAATAAGCTTAATAAAGTTAAATCCTGGAATAATAATAATTCGATTGGATTTTTAAAGTTTGTTAAGGATTTAAATATATAAATAATTTTTAAAATTATTATCAAAATATCGAAAGAACGAAAGATTTTATAAAAGTACGAATTTTTAAAGTTATTTATAGAGTTTATAGTATTTATACCGGACGTTATATTTTTCGGATAAACCGATTAACCCGAATACGGTTTCCTTATATTTATTATAAATAAGTTTTTGTTTTTTATAATTTTTTTAAATCCGTTAACTTAATTAAATTTTTATTTTTTAAAAACCGGAGTTACCGATTAGGTTAAAAAGATTGTTTAATTATACAAAAAATATAAACTTATAAAATTTAAAATGATTACCGAATTATTATTTTGAATCGATAATAATAATATAAAAATTTGAATTAAAATAATTATTAATAAAGTAATTAAATAAAATAATATAATTAAAATCGTTTTAAAAGTTTTTAAGTTATAAAACTTAAAATAAATTCGGATTATTAAAAATTAATTAAAAATTTTAATTAAATAAGCTTAACGGAATAACCTTAATCAGGTTTACGATTATTATTTGGAATATGCCGTTAAGGTAAAAAACGTTTTGGAAAAAGTTAAGCAAAAAAAGTAATTAATTAATTAAAACGAATATAATAAAAATTTGTTAAAAAAATTATTAACCGGTTATTTCGAAAGGATTATTAATAATTCGAATATATAGTTTAAGAACTTATATGCGATAACTTACGATAAGGCTTTTATATTAATTACAGGGTAGGCTATAAATAAAATTGTACTTTTTAAATATAAAGAACAGAAATAATAATACGAAAACGTTCGTTTTGATATTAAGCAAAAAAATAAAGATCGGCTTTATTAGGTTTATTAGCCTAGATAACCATAATTAAAAAGTTCCCGTTTACGATAATTATTATCGAATCGGATTAATTAAGTATTGAAAATTACGAACATATTATAAAATTTAAAAATTAATTAAACCCGATAAATTTAAAATTTCGAAATTTTTAAAAAGGAAATAAGGAACCGAAAAATAACCCGGATATTATAATATTACGTTTTGCCAAAATAAAAAGTATTTTAAATATATAATTATAATATTAACCCGTCGATTAATGCAATTAATTTCCAGCCGGATATATTTAGTCGATTAAGTTTTTACCGTAAATAAGATGGATACCGAAATCGAAAAAGTTACCAAAACGGTTATTAAGGTCGTAATAAACGTTTTAATAATTTTAATTAAAGTATTTATTAATTTTGTTCAAAACTTAAATATAATATGTAAAAATGCCGTTTATTTATTAATATAAAAATTACCGGATTAATTTTACTTGCCGACGACGGTTATATTAATTTTTTTAAATCTTTAAAGGATAAAGTTATTTTAGGCATAATTTAATGCCTTTAAATTTTAAAAAGTTAAATAATTAAATAATAAATTTTAATTTAAAAAAAGATTTTAAAATAAATTTATAATTTACCAACTTTTCTTACTTAATTTAAGGAAAAAATATAATATTTTAATTAACGAAATAATATTTTCCGAGGCGTTAATAATTAATTAATTAACCCCGATTCGGATATTATTAATTAAGTTAAATTTTAAAAAAATATTACGATTTCATAATTAAATCGATAAAAGTTTAATATTAATTAAAATAAAATAACCGAAATTAACATAATTTATTTCGTTAATTATACAAGAAAACCGTTTTATAAAAAGATATTTTTACGTAAATAATTATAAAGTAACCTTATTAAAAATAAAAGTATCCGTTATTTAAAGGAAATTTAAGTTTTAAAAATCGATAATTTTAATTAATTAATAATATTTATTAACGTTATAATAATTAAGTAATTTAAAAATAAGAAAGATAATTTTAAAAATATATAAAAAAAAATTAAGTACGAAATTAACGATAATAACTTAATATTTAAAAAACTTGCATTTTATAATATAAAAATTAGCGTTTAAATAAATAATATTTTTCGGATAAATATTAATACCTTTTAAATAAACGATATTATTCAAACGGATAATACCTTTATTTATAAAAACTTAATTAATAAGTATATAATTAAATTTTTTAAAAAAATTAAAAAAACTTTAAAAGGAAATTTAAAATTATTTAGTCCGAATTTATCAAAATTTACCCAGATTTCGGAAAAACTTTTAAAAACTTTAGAATTATTAAGATTTTAACAGTATTTAGCCGCAAAAATAAGGAAACGATTAAAATAACCGAAGCTAAAGTATGAAAATCAAAACTTTTAAAAGTAAAAAAATCCTTTAGGATTTTTATTATAAATATCGGTTATAAAGCAAAAAGTTAAAAAAAAATTAAAATCCTGTTAATCCAGTAATATAACCTAGTTAAATATATTACCCCGTTAATTAAATTAATAATTAAAGTAAATTATAAAAACGGCGAAGATTTAATTAATAAAATTATCGATACCGGAATTAAGTTTAACGTTATCGTTACGTCGTATATTAAACGATATAAATTAACTATAAAATAAATACGTATATCGTTTATAAGCTTTAACTTTTAAAAAAGAATTTTATTCGAACATATTATTAAAATACCTATTTAATTAACTGGCCGATTAATTATTATTCCCTTATTTATCGTTAATAACTATTATGTTATATAGTTATTAATATTAGAACTTAACTTTATGGCTAAATTGAAAATAATATTAAATATAAACCCGGACGTAATAAAAAGAATCTTAAAGTTTAACCCGTTAAAGATTATTATCCTTTTAATCCCTGCTGGAAAAGTTACGCATAATATCTGTCAGCTAGCAGGGGGTGTGCTAGCACCCCATATACGGAAAGGCTCCCCCTAAACGGACCATGTACATCACGTAACTAGACTACATTAAAGTGCGGTATGCGCTCTAGAGCACCTACAACTAATTAAGCAATACAACATATAACTAATATCCCCTATATCTGACAATTAAGAATCTTATTCGCTTAATTCGTATTATTATCCATTAATCAGCTATTATTAAGACGATATAGGCTATATATCAGTAACAATTATCTATATACTTTAATAGCCATAATGCCGACCGTACCGATAACGTTTACAATTATCTATAATAATCCTTAAAATTAGGACAAATTTAAAAACGAATTTAAAGCCAAAACTAAGGGATATAATTTATGGAATTATATCGACCCTAATCAAAGCTTTTCATAACCTATGAAACCTACGCCGCCCGATATATCCTTTTATCCAAAAAAACGAATTCGTTAATCGACGCAAGTAATTAATTTATCCTTCGAAAAAACTATTTAAATCGAAAAAGTCGATTAAACGGGTTATTCGATAAATATTCTTAAAATAACAATTAAAAATAAACAAACTTATAACCAGGATTTTACAACCTTTTTTATTATAATTAAAAATACAAAACTTTCCGAAAAAACTATAACGAACTTACGATATAAATTTTAAATAACGTTTCCTTATCGATTAAGCCAATTTGCTTAAAATTAAATAACGATTTTAAAAAGTAATATGCCAAATTATAATAAACCAGAAAGGTTTAAAATAATTAATTATTTATAAATATTAAACGTAAATACGAAAAGTAATTAAAATAAACTTTAAAAATTACGAAAAAGCTTAATAAATAAATAATAAAATAACAAAATATTATAACTTAAAGCTAACTTTACGGTATCCCCGAAACGATTATGCTAATTATTTGGATAAATCAATTATATATAATAATAACGCCGATTTTATTTAATTAATTAAATTTATATATATTTTTAAAAAAAACGAAATTAAAAACGAAATAATTAATTATTTAAAGGTTAAGGTTAATTTTTTAAATTATTAAAACATAATAAATTTATGATAATTAACGAAAAATATTAAGATAACGTTTTTAATTTTCTAAGGAGTTTTTATAAACCTTTTAAATTAAAATAATTTTAATTAAAAAAAATATTAATAAAAACATTAATAATTAATTACGTAATAAACCTTTTAAAAAGAAGGTCGAAATAAGGTAATCGTAAAAGTTTCCGAATAAATTGAGAAAGTAATAAACGAAAGCATTAAAAATCGGATATATAAAATATACGTTATAAAACTTATTTAAGTATTTATTATAAATTACCTTAATACGTTTATATATTCCTTAAAAAAGTTTTAAAAAATTTCCGTTTTAATTAAACGATAATAATATTAATTTAAAAGCGTATCGTTATCGATTAATCCTTAAAGGAAAAGATCGACCGTTTATTAAAAACTAGAAATAAGTTAATTATTTAAAAAACAAATTAATTTTTAAAAAAAATAAAACGAATTTTAATATATTTTTTAATTTTTAATTAACGTAATACGATAAATATTACGTTTTATTTTTTAAAAAATTCGATTATTTTAAACTTAAAATTTACGAGATATATTTTTAACCTAATTAACAGGTTCTTAAATTATAAGATAACGATTTAAAGTAACGAAATATACGTAAAAAAGAATTTCGTTCCGATTAAAAAATACGGAAAAATAAATATATTACTTTAAAGCTTAACGGGCCCGAAAACGTTACGTTTATATAACGTAACCCATTATAAAAACTTTGCATATAATTTGGTATTTTTCCGGTAATTCCGGAAAAAAAGGTATTAGTAAAATAACCGAAAAAATAATAATTTTATTTAAATAAATTTAATTAGGTAATTATTATATTAACAAATAAATTTAACTAATTCGTTATTAAAAATATTAACGTAATAATATTTTATATAACCTTAATTATTTATAAATAAAACGTTAACTTTTATATAACGAAATTATTATAAACCGGTAGCGGTATGATATAGCATTTAAGGTTAAAATATTTAAAGCTTAAAATAACCGCTTAATTGCAATTTTATATAAAAAAAATCCGCTTAAAAGGTTTTATAACGGTTAAATATTAAGTATATAATAAAGCAAAAGTTAAAAGATAAATACGTTGCAAATTACGGAAAAAAGCGTTTTAATTAAAATAGCAAATTATTATCGATTTTATAAATTTCGAAAAACACTTTAAAGGATATAAATACGTTATGTTTGCAATTAATAAGTACTTAAACTTTATTTAAAATATTTATTTTAAAAATCGAAAGCAAAATATATTAATTATAATATTCCGATACTTTTTAAAGGTTTTAAAGAACCAGAATAAGGTTTTTCTATAGATATTCGAATACGATAATAAAATTTTAAAAAATCACCAATTTCGAAATATGTTTTAATTATTTCCTTTCAGTATTAAACTTAAACCCTTAGTACCATATACCCAGGCCCAGAACGGGGGTGCAAAACGTTTAAAAAATATAATTAAAAAAAAAGATTATAATACGAAATAATGCTAAATTACTTTCGTTTTTAATTATGCACATTTTTAAAATAATAATATACTTATATAACCGTACCCCTAAATACGCTTTTTTTTAGCAAAATTTATATAAAATTTATTACATTTATTTAACGTATAAAAACGGCATTATAATATTTAATCGGAAGCCTTAATAAGCCTATTTGCGAATATATAACTATATAATTTACGTAATAATAATTACCGTTATAAAAAAAAAATTTTTAAAAATTAAATTTTAAAACGTAAATTAATTTTTTCGTTAATTACCGATTTATAAATATTTACGAAATTTGAAATCCGTTAATTAATAAAGTTATTATTATTCGAAACGTATAATTTAACGAAAAAGTTATTTTTTTAAGTAATATCAAAAATTTAAAAAACGTTTTTTTTTACGTTACGGAAAACGAATTACGTACGTTATTCCGACAGGTAAAATTACTTAATCAGGCCTATAACCATCTAAATATATATATTTAAAAAAAAAAAAAACTTAAACGGAATAATTTAGCTTCCGGTTAAACAAAAAAAATAATTCCAAAATAGTATAAATATTTAAAAAAACGTACGGATTAATAAAAAATAAACCTGCTTATGAAAAATTAATTACCTTATTATAATTATTATGTTTAAATTATTTCCATTTTTTAAACCGTTATTTTTATTAACGTTTATATTAATAATTATTATAATTATTATGCCGGCGGAAATTAAAAAAATAACCTTAAGTTTTTATTATATTATTTAACTTAAAATAACGGTAAAAAAATAAAAGTATTTTACGGATCGAAAATATAAACTTCCCGTATATTCCGTATTATAAAAGTATTATTAAAAACGATTATAAAGTTTAAAAAATTACGTTTAACGTTAAACGATTAACTTACTTTATAAATTTATTTAATAACCGGCCGGTAAATTGCGAAAATTTAAAAAAAATAATTATCCGAAATATACGTTACCTTAATCGAAAAGGTTTCGAAACGAAAAAATATAATATAATCCCCAGATCGCAAGGCCGGATATATAGGCGTAACCTACTGCCATTACCGTAAGGCTATAAAAAGTTAAATATATACCGGTTAAGAAAATTATTTCGTAAAATCGAAAAAGTTTATTTATAAAGTTATAAAAAGATGTAATTTTAAAAAGTAATTAATTAGTTTTCCGCTAAAAAGAAATAGGTTTTAAAGTATATATATATATATATATTTATAAATTTAATAAATATAATTAATTTTAAAAATATAAGGTACGTTTTATTATATAAAGCGATTAATAATTTAAAAATATTTGTAATAATATATACGTATTTATTTTAATAAAAAAATTATTTCGAATTTTATTCGTTATTACGGCTAAATTTAACTCAAAACTTAAGTAATATAACGTTATAAACGTTTTCGTTAACGTAAATTTATTTTATTAAGTATTTATAAAAATGCTTTTAAAATACGTATAACGTAACAAAAATTTTTTAATTAAAAAAACATTATATAAAATAAAAAAGTTACCTTTATTATAACAAAAAACTTTATTAAAATACTTAAAAAAATTAAGATTTAATACCGTTTTTTACGAACCTTATTATTTTATTTATTAAAAATTTTTTTTTATGGATAATATTATTACAGTTTATCGTAAAAAAAATTTAAGGTTTTATGGATTAATTAATTTAATAAATACGGAAACAGTATACCTTTACAAAAATTAAAAATTTATAATAATTTTTCGGTATCGAAATAATTAAAAATAAAATTAAAAAAAAGATTTGGTTATTTTAATCCGATTTTATAAATAAATTAATTAACTTAATCCTTTAAAAAAATTTAAATAACCTTCTAAATAAGCTAATAATAAACGTTAAATTATTACCGAATCTTAATTTAACTTATTTAAACTTCGTTAATAAATACCAGAAAAAAATCGATTGCATTTTATATATAATAATTGATACGTAATTTAATATAACCTTTACGGTATCTTAATTGGTTCGATTTAATTTAAACCTTAATAACGTATATTATAAAACTATTAATCGAATTATTTTGTACTTAATCGGTACCAAAACGTTAACGTTATAATTCAGAGATAAAAATTCGTTAAATACTTAAAATAATACCTTTTTCGCGAATAATATAATTAATTAAAAAAAAAATTAAATTTACGTTATAAAATTATTTAAAAAAATAATAAAATAACGGGTAAATAAATAAAATATAATAATTATTTTTATAACCGAAATAAAGTTATTATCTTTTACGTAAATTACAAAAAAAACCTTATTTAATTTTCGATTAATTAAAAATTTAAAAGTTAACTTAAATACAAAACCTTTAAATATATAATACGATAATTAATAAATAATACGGCTTATTAACGTTAACGTCGCCTTTTTATAAACAAAGTTACGGTACGTAAATATATATAATAATTAATTTCGAAAAACTATATAAAAAAATATAATTAAGGTAAATTATACGCTTACGGATAATATATTAGTTAATAAATTAATAAAAACCTTATTACGCGAACTTTTTAAACGTTTTAAAAAGTAATTAAAGTTAATAAATATTACGGAAACCCTTAATCGGCAAAGGAATAACCTGAAAATAATTTAAAAAAAAAATAACTAATCAAAAAAATTTAATCGCCGGAAGAAAGGTAAAATAAACAACTGCGGCTTTAAAAAGTAATAAAATGTAACGGTCAACGCCGTAACTACGTCAAGGCGTTAAGGGGGTATATCAGCTAGCAGGGGGTATGCTAGCACCCTATATACGGAAAGGCTCCCCCTGAACGGACCATGTACATCACGTAACTAGACTACATTAAAGTGCGGTGTGCGCTCTAGAGCACCTGCAACTAGTCAAGCAATACAACACATAACTGATGTCCCCTATATCTGACAATATCCGTATTAATAAGGCGCTTGAAAAAAAAACAGCCGGTAGAACAGTAGGCCGCTTTACTGGCGAAAGTAGGCCTACAAACGAAAACATGGACGAATACGTTACAGGCCCTTACGTTTTCTCGATTAGTGATATATGTGCTAATCAGAACCCCAAGATAATTCAGAAGGTTATAAGTGATAAGTTGGAACCCGGAAATACCATCCTAGGCCAATTTAGCGATAAAAAACTTGCATATGCTTTATATGGAATATTATAGGACGAGATGCAGCAAAAGATCAATAATAATCGGACCGTATAAATTAATACGATGTACAAACCGAAATGGAAAAAGGTGGTACCCGTTTATGGCAAAAGGTTATTCCATTTCCTTTATGGTCCGATAAACTTTAAAGTAACGTAATGTCGGCCGGACTATGGCAGACCTTAATGATTATGCAAGATGGAAAGTATTTACGTTTATAATATATTATAGCAATTATTTAAATGATCGCCATAAATGCTCCATCCGGAATTATGGCCGTTATTCCAGAAGCCGGAAAAGTAATTAATAAAAGTTAGGCTATTATTATTCCCAGTAAGATAAAAAAAGCAATCCGGGTTTATAATTCTAAATATATCTGGTCCGTTATTTAACTTAAAATATTAATCGGTAATAAAAAAAGAAGTTATTAAGTTAGTATGTTATATATCCGATCAAAAAGAACCATTATGCTTTTTAATACTTACCCGTTCGAAAAACGTATCAAGTTATTTTTGTAAAAATATCGAAAAGTTTAAAAAGATTTAGCTTTCGACAACCCGCCTATACGCATAGCGATCGTTAATATACCGTCCCAAAATATATTTTGAACTTACGGTTTATGGGTTATTTACGCGTTTTATTTTATTATTCGTAACCTAAAGCGATAAAATAAGTTTATATTATACGAAAAGGGCGTTATGCTAAAGAATATAAAAAAAACGATTAAAAGGTACCTTAAATTTAAATCAAAATAAAAAGATATTTTAAGGCCCGCAAGATTATGGCTTAATAAATTTTTGTCCCCGTTTAATAACGATAATAAAAAGTTAGATATTAATAAAGCTTTAAATCCTAGAAATAATTAACAATTAAGCATAATTCCCCTTAATTAAAGAAAAAACGATTCCAAAAAATTAACCTTACGAATTACCGCAATTCCGATATCTTTTTTATAACCTATCCGCCTTAAACATATACTACCGACATAACCCCTTAAACCTACCTTTAAGCCGAAGTACAAGCTTCGACCGGCTATAAGTAATTAGCGAACATAAGCAATAATAAAAGGCCGGTATAATATACCGTACAAATAAGTGGGAAATACTTATAAAATAATAACATAACAATTAAAGCTATATTTCCTTTAAAGTTAACCTGGTTAACCTAAATATAAGGTTTCGATCGTTAAGTAGGAAAAGAAGGATAAAGTACAAAAAAAAAAAAAGAAAGCTAAATAACGTAAAGATTTAGCTAAATGTAAAAAATAAAGTCTTAAGTTAAAAAAGCTGGAAAATAAAGCGCTTAAACGTTAATTAAATTAATTAATAAATTTTATATATATTTTATAAAGTTGGAAATTAATTACGTTAAATTTTTATTTAATTATTTCTTAAAATAAATTAAGAATAATTTTATTTTATAAACAGAAGGTTAAAATAAAACAAGGTATAAGGTCGGATATATGGCTTAATTAATCGGTTAATTAATATTCCCTATATATTTCTAGCGGTCCTTTTCGCCGGGCTTAACCCCGAAAATATTACCATTTATTATTTATAGTTTTGTTTTTACATTAATTTTAATACCAAAATACAGCTTGCGTTGCCTTTATTATCTCTTGAACCCTGGGCTTACTTGTGACACGCTTTTCGATTATGCATTGATCAGGACCGATTCTCCCCGTCCCATTTTATTATATAAATCTTTTGTCAAATTTTTAACATCTTTATTTTCTTTTTTAATACTTATAATTAACTTTAAAAGCGTTTTTTACGAATTTTAATAATAATTTTTGTTAAATGTAATTAATTAATTTACTTTAGCTTTAAATCGCCTTTATAATTAATTTCTTTAAAGGCAAGATTAAAAACGTTATTTTAACGCTCTTAATTAACCTAGCCTAATAAATATTTCTTCTTATTTTTTAAAGAAAATCGAACCGTTTTTATTAAAACTTTAAATCGTTATTAAACTTCTTAAAATTCTTTTTCCGTTCTTTTAAACGGATATCTAATTCGTTAAAATTATTTGAATTATTAGAGCTGGAATCGAAATTTTTGCTAAACAAATTATAATATCATTCCCGTTGTTTCGAAAAATTATTATATAAGTTCAAAAAAAAAAGATAAAAATAAAGAATTATTTAAATTATTACGGTTTCTGCGCATCAGTTCTTTTTTTTTTTCTAAACGCCAACTTTACCGTTTTACTTTTTTTTCGGAAGGTTGAATTTTTTTAATAAATTACCTTTTAAGTTTCGTTTCGGCTTTCTTTAATAAGTTAATTTTTTTTTATCGCTTTTTAATATAATAGGTATTTTTTTAAAGATTATTCGCTTTAACTTGAAACGGAACGCTTTATAACCTTTTCGATTATATATTCGTATTATACAAATCTTTAAAGTTCCGCGTTTTAAATTAAAACGTATTTAATAGTTATATCATTATATTGTTTATTTGTTTTATCGTATTGTTTTATTTTTTCCTCTAAAGTTTTAATTCCTTAATATTATTTTTAAGTTATTGATATATTTCTTTTCATGCCTTGATCTTATATTTAATGCTACTTATATTATTATTTAAGGACGTATAAAGTTTATTTAAATCGCTTTCGTAATACTCTTTTTTGATAAAAGCTTTTAACGGTTGTTAAAGTAATAAAACGTTTTCTATTAAAAATACTTCCTATTCCTATTTTTTCTCGCTAAATTCTGTGTTTTAAAAACCTTCTAATCGGAAAAAGGTAAAGGAAAAGAAAAAGACTTTCGTTTATGTATTTATTCATTATCGTTAATTACTATTTCACTCTTTTTTAAATAATTAATTAAGGGTTTTTTTTAAAAAAATCTTTTACTTTTTTATTAACTTAATTTTTAAATTTATAATTATTTTTTTCTTATAGCGTATTACGGTTATTAATTAAATAAAAAAAGCTATCATATTAGCAGTTATAATAATTAAAAAATATAAATTTGGCGTAATTGCTTTAAATTAATTTTCTAAATTTTTAATAAAAAACAAATCTAATCCGTAAACAATCGCTCTTATAGATACGATTAGATAACAATGGATCATCAATAAATAAAGGCTGTTCCAGGCAGCAGAATAATGCCTGGCCCTAACAAAGCCCACTAGCTAGCAGCATCTAAAAGCACCAATTGCCGACATAAGTAACTAAAAAATGTAATAATTTATATTTTAATAAATCGTTTAATTCCGCTTAAAAAATTAACGTAAAATTAACTATAATTAATATAAATATACTATATTTTTTAAAGTTTACCGATGAATATTATTACTAAAATAATAAAGAATAGCGATATAATTAATATAACTTTAATGAAAGCAATAGCTATTAACGTGCCACACCATTAAACGGACTAAGCTAATAAGCGGACCAATATTTAACACCTCGTAATAACCAATTTAAATAACTTAACCATAATATATTAATTCTATTTTAATTGATTAAATATTCTTTTACTAATTATATCTCTAGGTTTTTTTTAAATATGTATATTATATTAAGGTTTATTATAAACGTTATGTTATTATTACTTTTTTTAACCTATTCGTAATCGATTACCTTTCAACGCGTCCAAGCCAATATTATCTCCATTTCGTACGACCTAAAGCCGACCAATTAAATAACTATTTTCGACCGAATCCTTCACCTAAATACGTCAGCATTTTTTGTGCGGCTTTAATAAGTTAAAGATATCCGTCGAAAAACGCGTTATAAGACGTATTAAAAGACGCGTTAAAAAGGCGCGTTAAGGCACGTTACGAAACGTTTCGCGAAGTGTATAACAAGGCGTATTTAGCTTAATTTTATATTAATTTAATACCTACGTAATTAAATAATTAAAATAAACCTTTTCTCGCTAAAAAAAATTACTTATTATATAAAATAAATAAGTTCTTTTAACTAGCAAAAAAGGTCGTAATAAAAAATTAATTTAAAATGTTATAATCAAGTAATTTAGGTTAACTGTTATAAGGTGTTAGATTTTGATCCGTTTACTGGTTTGGTCCGTTTAATAGTATAGTACGTTATATAAAATCGATTTTAATAAAACTTTAATTTATCGCTTAATTATATATAATCTATATAAACGTTTTAAAAGTAGGTATTTATATATTTAGCATTTTCTGCTTATAAATAACTTATTATAAAATACGTTTTAAATTTGTTTTAAGTACGTTTTAAAATTCTTATAACAACTTTAATTTTTATTTTTATTTTATATATATAATAAAAACATATAAATAACGGCTGCTAGTTTTAAAACAATAAGTAATAAATAATAATACGGTAATCCGTACTTTATATTTAAAGAAAAGATTAAACGTTTTAACTTTTAATTAATCGTTTATTTAGTTTTTTTTATATAAACTTTTTCCAGGTACTTAACTATAGTTTTAATCCGTTTTTATAACTTTAATAACAAAATATCTATTACTATTTACTCTATTACTCTTAAATATTTAACGCCAATCAAAATAACCTATCTTGTTAATATTAATAAAAATTCACGATAATAAACGTACATAACGTAAGCTTAACTCTAACTAAGAACTTCGGCAACATCCCGGCAAAGCCGGCTTGTAAAAAAAACAACGGCGCCGATAAACCGTATAACATCCTAGCTAAATTTCCCCAGTATCTAAGTAAAAAAATCGGTCTAAACTAGCGTTAAGTTCTAAAACGAAACGCGCTTTATTCATATCTTGACCGAAAACCACTTAACAAAAATCCCTGATACACTTGCTCGCTTTAAAGGTACCGTATGGCAAAATCAATAGCCTTGCGTATAAGGCTGATAAAAGCTATAAAGAAGGAGTTAGACGGTAACGTTATAAATCCAGATAACTTCCCTCTCCCAACTCTTAGCCCATTTCTAAAACAGTTTCCACAAGGTCCACCTCTCGTCGGCCATCCGTAGATCACGCCGGAGGCGTTCCGCCTCTTCTTCCGTACGTTTGAGTGTCTGACGGATGTCGTCATACTCTGTCCTCAGCTCTGCGAGCTTCTCCCTCAGGTAATCGCTCTACTGCTACAAGAAGCGGGGGTTCGGTCCTGCCGGTTCAGTAGAGTCGGTCCGAACTCTCCATGCTCCTCCTTCGTCTTGGGTCAACGTGAGACCCCATACTTCGGCGATTCCTTGGACGTGTGTTAGCGCATCGGCCACTGCCCTTGCGTAAGGCTCATGGTGAGTGGTCGGCTCTCCCTCACTGCCTTCACATCCCAAAGACTCGGTACCTCCTCGCAACAGTGTTCGGTCGATGTCGTCCTCTAGGTCATCCTAGGTGTAGCTGGCTGCTGCGGTTTCCACCACTCGAGTGTGCTTGTCGATAGTGGCAGCTTCCGTCTTTGGGACGGGCTTCCAGTCCCTTCTCGGACTGCGATACTCTCTCTTGAAGTGTCCTTTCTTTCCGCAGTTGAAGCATGTAGCGCTTGACTTGTCCTTCCGCGCTTGGTCGCGCTGTGTAGCGTCCACGTCCATCGCACCTGGATAGGTGCCGTATGAGGTGCTAGCGTGTTGCCGCTTCTTCCTGTCGTTTGCCTTGTACACTTGGGCAGGGCTGCTCTTGCCCTTGCGTTGCTGCTTGCGCGCGTACAGGCGATCGTCGATCCGGATCGTCATAGCGATGTACTCGTCGAGGGCGTCAGGTCGATCAAGCTTATACAGCTCGTCCTTGACTTCTTCTTTAAGTCCGTCGTAAAACAACTACATCAGGCCTTCCTCGTTGATCTCGGCCCGGAGCGAATCTTGCCGGAACTAAGTGGCGTAGGCTGCGGCCGATCTGACCTGGCGCAGCCGTGCAAGTCGCTCCTGTGCATGCAGCTTCTCGTCGGTATCTCCGAACACCTTGCGGATTTCTTCCTCGAACTTGGTGTAGCGCTGAAACACCTCCTGGGTGAACTCTTCCCGATCGTCGTCATCATCGTGCTCCAGATAGTCCATCAGGGTCGGTTCGAACCATCGGAGCGCTTTTCCATCAAGCCGTGAGGCTGCGTAGCCAACTTTCTGGGCTTCGTTGACGAATCGTTCGGCGTAGTACAGGAAGTAGGCTGTCATCTGGACAAGCCATCCAGCGAGCTCCTCCTTGCCTCCCTCGTACTTGGATGGTGCATCCATTTTGGCCTTGGGCACGTCGCGTCCGCGCAGTGCAGCATTCTCTTGCTCGAGTTGGGCGATGCGTGCGTTGGTCTGCCCGAGCATTTGCTGGACTTGGGCCATGGTCATTGGCGTGGCCGCGGCCTGCGCCTGGACCAAGGGAGTTCCAGAGGTGGTGGTGGGTGCCATGACGATGGGGTACCTTCAGTCCGTTCCGTGACAGAGCTAAAGGGAGTAAGCAACGTGTGACGAACCATTCCAGACCTACCTCTGAAAGGGATCGCTGAAGGTACAACTTGACTGTCGGTCGAAGGTTTGGTGAAGCCAAAAGGTTCACAACAAGTGCACAAGCAACTGTTCACACAGTAAGTCGGACCCCCCCCTCACGCTCCACCCCCCCAACGCGCCACCCACGTTTGAAGCCATCAACAACATAACCTTTCAGCGCAAATAAGAATATCGTAATCACAACTTATTTAATTAATTCCATATTAAATAAAGCGTATAATAATATAATCCGGATTATCGTCGTTATCTTCATTATTTTCGGAGGATTTATCTTGCTGTTGATTTCGCCGAATTATAATAAAACGTTTTTTCGGAACGGTTTTTAATTTTATTTTTACCTTTTTAACCGATATTATTTTTACGAACTTTTTATTCAATTTGGGTTATATTTTCCTGCACTTTTTGAGTTTCGATTTATCGATAGCAGTAATTAATTAATTATTATAGATTTTGATAACGTTTAATTTGTTATTTTTTTCGTTAAAAGTTTTTTTTAATTTTACGCAATAGGATTTATACGGTAAGGTTTCCCAAAATTGGATTAATTTTTATTAGAAATTTTTTAATAATAGATATATTTATAAATAATTTAAACGTTTTAATATTTAAATTATTTATTTGAGTATAAAAATTAAAGCGTAAAAAGGTAAAAATCGATTTAAGTTTAAGTATTTCCGCTGTTTATTTTTTAACTTTCACGTATTTATTATTTAACGATTTCGTTTTATAAACAAGTTATAAATTTATAATTATTTAATTTTTTATAATATATTTTAAAATCATTACAACTTTTTTTTATGTAAATTGAAGCGTTTAAAAAAAATCGATTTATTTATAATTTCAAAAACTTATTTAAAGTAACGTTTTTAAAATTAATACCGGAATTTTTATTTTAAAGTGGAAAAGATATTTATATTAAAAGGTTAAAAAATGTACGAAACGTAGGTAGGTAAAAAGACGATATAAATTTTATTTTAAAAGCATATTTATATAAAGGTTTCGGTGGTATAGTTATTATAGCCGTCGATAACCAAAAGCTTTTATTTTTTAAGGTTTACCGGCTTGATATAGGAAAAAAAAACTTTACGTAATTATTTTAGGCCAATTTCGGTATTAATTTAACCGTTTTTAAAGGTAATAAAGTATTAACCTTTTTATATTTTATTATCAAAATTAAAAAAGAAATTTATTATACGTTATTATCGTTAAAAATAACAAATAATAAAAAGGTTTATCCGTTAATATTAACGTAAATAATGATAATAATTTATCACCGTTTAAAAGTATTTTTTAAAAATACGAACTTTTTTAAAGTTTTATTAAAAATTAAAACGTTTTTTTTTATATCTTTATTATACCGATTTTATTGGCGTTATATTTATTATATTATTTAATAATTTTAATAATTAGTAATTCGAAACGGTTAAATAATACGTTTATAAATGTTGATAAAATTCTATTTAAATGTTTATAATTAATTATTATACCTTTAAAAGTTTTAATATTAAAATAAAGCTATAAAAAACGGGTTATATTTTTTTGGGGCATTTAAAGTTGCCGTTATTAATTAGGAACCGTTAAACGTATAGGCGAAATCGGAAATACGGCGGTATATAATTTAATTAGCTTTATATAATAACTTACTTAATTAATCCGTTTTTTTAAATTCGTAATAATTTTTATTAAACTTTATTAATTTTCTTCCGTATAGGAATATTTTTGATACGGTATATAATATATTTTTTGTTAATTTGGTAATCTTCAAACGTAGACCGTAAAATTTTTACGTTTTATTTTATTTATTGCTTACGTTGTGCGAAATTAAGCAAAAAGGTGTAATTACATCGTTCGAAAAAGCAGATTTTGGTAAAGAAGAAGATAATTTTTTCAATTTTTTAAAGTGTTGTTAGAAGGTTTTTTATAAAGAAAGAAATTAGTAAGTGGATCGGAACGCGTCGCGGATGTGGGGTGGCGCGTTGGGGGGGTGGAGCGTGAGGGGGGGGGTCCGACTTAGTCGAGACAACTGCTTGCATTGCTTACTGAGGAAGCTCCAGAAGCGCCCTCCTAACGAGTGACTGTCTGCTTGTATATATATACCGGATTATCACGTTCGTCACCGTGATAATCGTGGTTGTCACGATCCTCACTGTGATAATGGTGATTCTCCCCATTATCACCGTGACCCTGGTGACACTTTTCCCTGATTGGTCCGTCAATGGTTGGCTGCTTGTGCGCCCCGCGCCCCGGCTGCTGTTTTCCCGGCCGCTCCCATGGTTGGCCCATGACAGGTTACCTCTATATCCTGGAGGCTGTCTCTTGCTCCAAGCAAAGGGAGACTATCCTCCATTTGTTGTTTGCCTATGTTGTTGATAACTTGTTGACATTTGTTGTTGTTATTAGTGGAGTGGCGTCGAGATCGTTCGGCAGTCGATGGACTTGCGATCGGCTACCCAACACCCCTCTTGTTGCCTTGGGGCCTTGCATGCCTACATCTAGACTCTTCTTCCCGCATCTTCGTATATATTTTGAGGTGTGTAGTTTACTCTTATTCATTAGCTAGCTGCAATACACTTGTTGAGACCGTTACACTCCTAGGCCTAGACAATGTAAGTATATAATTGGAAAGGAGGTGTAAAGACAAGGCAAGGAGTTGGAAATAAGAACTTAAGAGTATTATCAAGTAGACTCTATAGATTAGAAGCTTATTAAAGCAAGTAGCGTATAAGGAGTAGAGGGGTTAGAATCCTAAAAGGGTAATAATAGAAGCTGTTCTAAGGCATAGATATAACTGCGCGCGGCCCTGTCTAGAGAGGTATATTAAACACTAGGACTGTACTAGAAGACTACTAAGGCTAGGAAGTATATAGGGACCCTAAAGGAAGCGCTCGAGGTAAGGGATATACTCTAAGTATAGGAAAAGGTAGTCTGCTAGGCTCCAACTAGCTAATAGGAGTAGTAATCAAACTATAGACTTATAGTTAGATTCTTCGCGGTTAAAAAAGGGTTAAAACCAGCCCCTAGACTACTAGTTCGGATCAGATCAGATAATATACAAGAATCAAGTTCTTCGTCTAGTTAGAGAGCCTAACCAATCATTTGTTCAATATTCGTTGCTATAGCTGCTGTGGCTCAACACATCCCTTGCCCTAGGTGCCGTGCTTCCTAGCCTTGGCAGTCTTCCGGCACGGTCCTGATATTCAACACTTGTCTTGGTCGCCAGGCGGGGTGATGCTTGGCGATCAGCATCAATCCCACGCAAATATCTCTCCCTAGTACCCCATAAGCACTGCAGTTGTCACAGTTAGGCTGATCGCGAGGAAAGGTTGCATAGAGTGTGAAAAGTGTAAATTGTCATGGATCGTTCTTGCTCCAGAAAGTAATAGCTAGAAAGGTTTATATATAATATGGGAGCCCCGGAATAATATTATTATAAGGCGTTTAGGGCTTGATAATCAAGCGAATAACACCTATTTTGCGATATACCTTTTAGATAAAAAAAAGATACTTTTTTAAATTTGCTTATCGCAACTTTATATAATTTTTAAGTAAATATATTAATAAAAGAAAATGGCGTAATTTAATATAAATATTAGGTATAATAATAAAGGTTTAAACTATATATATTTTAAGTAATTTTAATAAAAAGTTTTTAAATTTTTTTTTATCGTTTATGGTAATAAATAACGAAAAATAGGTTCGCGTATTACGTATACGTAATTTATTTATTAAATTATTAACGTTATAACCCTTTTTTTCTCTTTTTTTTTTAATTTATACAATAATTTCTTGAATATTTTATATTAAAAAAAATCGTTTGGTTGACGTATATATTGTAAATTATTATTATTATTATTAAAAATAAATATATTTTTTTTATATTTATACGTACGTTATACGCGTTACGAATTAATAAATATATTAACCGATAATCCTAATTATTACAATAATAATATTAATAATAATAACGTAAATATACGTTATTTTTAGATATTTTTACCTAAATTAATTAATAATATTTATAAAATAGTTTTCCGTAGATAACGTATTACGGCCGTTTACGTTTACGCGATACGCGTTACGCGTATATAGTCCGTTGCCGTTATAACCACGGCCGACGCCGTTAATGCCGTTACTGTCGTTGCTGGCGCTTTTGCCATTTTGGAACCCGAGCCCGAATTAGAGTTAAAACTTTCCGTTATTTCCGTAACGCTGACGCGTGTTCCGCGTATACGTTTTGCGCGCAGCGTTCGCCGTACCGTACTCTGCTTAAATTATTTACGTTCTACGTTTACGAGTCGTTTTTTGAACGAATATTACGACGTTACCGTAAGTAATCGTTATTAACGTTACGTTTCCGGATATATTTATATTTTAATATACGTATTTTCTTATTTTTTAAAAAAGACGTTTTATTAACTATTAATTATAACCTTACCGTTATCCGTATCGTTATGATACGTTTCGTAGAAACGTTCGAAAACGACGTTTTTTACTATATATATATTTTCTTTTGTTTACTTTTTTTTTGCGCTTTAAAAAAGGTGGTAACTATAATCGTAAAAGGTGGACCGCTTTTATACGGCAGTTCGTATATTTCTGGAGGGAGGAGAGAAGAAGGGCGCGCCGGTTACGCCTACCGGTTGCGCTATAGCCGTTCCTGCCGGTAGCGTTACGCCTGACACGGTACGCGAGCAGGTTCTGGCCCTGGTAAGGTAGATCCTCGATCTGCTTCTGCTACAATAATAATAATAACAGTAATAGGTTCCTTTTTTAAAAAAAAAAGAATTTATGAAAAAAGGTTCGCCTTAAAAGTTTAATGCCGAATAAAATATTACGTATTTTGTTTACTTCTACGATTTTCCGGATTTACTTACCGTAAATTCCGCAAATTAAAAAAAGACTTAAAGTACTCGAACTATTATTTAAAAAAAGCGTTTATTAAACCGTTAACAGGTATTTACGTCATAAATAAATAGATTACGTTAAACGATTTACGATTTTGCTTTTAACGAAGCTATATATTTTGTATATTAACGTAACCGAATAATAACTTTTTCTTTTTTTTAATTATTAATTTAATTATTTGCTTATTATTGCAAAATATTTGCCAGGTTTAACTTAATTTTAACTTTAAATCTCGAAATAAGCGTTTAAAAGTTATAACTTTTTTAACCGTATATTTTAATATAAATAATTTAATCTTTATTTTAAAGATCATTATTAATACTTAACGAATCGTTTTTTATATAATTACTTTTCCGTAAAAGGTTATAATATAATCTTAAAAGAATTGTTACGTTTTGAGGTTATTAACAAATAATGCGTTTTCTATAATTAATAAAATTTAAGTTTCGTTATTCGTATCCCCGTTATACGATCGTAAAAAAACGTATATAATAAAGATAACGAATTATTTTATTAATAAGTTTAATATATTTAATTCATAGATTAGTTCAAAATTTTAATAATAGAAATATTACGAAAGTTACGTTCAGGCGGATTATCATTATTGTTTATAATATAAAGTCTATACCTTTTTAATAATCTTTAACCTATTTTTTAAAAGTTATTTCGTTATTAAAAATAAACTTTTTTAATTTATTAGGCATTATCTGAATACCAAGAATTTATTCTATTTTATTTTAATTCTTAAGTTCGTATCTTTCTTTTAATTTAAAAGTTAATTTATTAACTCTAAGTTAATAATTTCTGTAATAAAAAATTAATAAATCGTTTATAAAAAAATATAAATATTAATGTATATTATTTATTGAAAAATATATACGGTTTTTTTAAGAATAAAATAAACCTTAAATTTTATAAAGTGGTATAAAATTTCCGATATTATAAAAAAGATAAAATTTTCAACTTATATAAAACTTTTTCGATTTTTGTATATATGCCGTTTTTTTAAAGCCGTTTAAAAAATCGTAAGTTACTAAAAAAAATTTCGAAAAACGTTTGAAAATATTATTTTTATATCGTATTAACGGGTTTTAAGGTTTTGTTTGATAATTATAATTATCGCCGTTTTAAAAAATTTAATTGCAAACGTAATAACGTATATACTAATAATCGAATTTACTTTCTAAATATCGTTATAAATATAAATACGTAATTTGTAACGTTTTAGTTAATTATTTTTATTAAATTTGTATGTAAATATTTATTTCAAAAAAATTAACTTGGATTTAGTTTATAAAATCGACATTTTCTTTTATATACAGCGTTCGGTAAACGCCTTAATTCCTTTTTTAACGTTTTTTTAAAGTCGTTATTTAAAAGATATTTTTCGAAATCTTTTTAATATTTCGGAGATTTAACTTTTAATTAATTCTTATGGACCTTAGCTTCATTTAATATAACGTCAAACCGTTTAATATATTTTTAAAATACCTTTGCTATAATTATTACATAAAAGGTATATAATTCTTTATATCCTTATATTGATACATACTGTAATAACGGAAATAAGTAAATAATATTTTTTTAGTTTCGATTTAAGGTTAAGTATATTTTATTATTTTTATAAATTACGGTAGCGTTTACGAATAAATGTTATTATTTTTAATATTATTAGGATTTTTTTCTTTTCCGTAACCTTTTACTTTTTCGAATAAATACTTGCAATTACTTTCCTTTACTTTTTTGAATTTAAAAATATAAAAGCGAAGATTTCTTAATTATCGGACTTTTCTTTATCTATTAAAATCCCGAACTTAACTTTAAATATGTACGAATAAGCTAATTTACCTGTAGGTCTCGTTAAATGCATTTTCCCGAAAGCTTTTTCCGTACTATCTTTTTCGTTATTAACCTGCGGGTATTTCGCAGGTTTAATACTTTTAGCAAACAGTTAAAAGTTAGCTTTAATAAGTAATTAAGCTTTATTTTTTTAAACGTTTCCTTAAATTTCGTTATCCGAATTAAAAATATTTTTAAAGGTTAAAAGTTTATAATTAACTTTAGCTTTATTTAACCGTTTTTTTCCTTTCGAATTTTAACCTTTTAATTAATTACTTAATTAATTTTTAAATTCGGAAATAAAGTTATTTAGGCTTTTTAAAATATTATAATTTTTAATAAAGTTATTTTACGCGTTAAATATATCGAAAACTGGATTTTTTTAAACTTTTCTTTCGAAGATATAAAATTATTTTGTAAGTTTTCGGTTTATTGCTAAATAAATGTTTTATTCTAATTTATAATTTTTTTATTAAATTTAACGTTACGCGTAATAATAACTTTACGAAGTTTTGGTATTTATATTCGGTAAATATTAAAAGTTCGGTATTTTATTAAATAAAAGATATAAGCTTTCGGTTTTATTTTTTATATTCGCCTTTTTTTTTATCTTTTAGATTTTTTATTAACGGATATGTTTACGCGTTATATACGTAAATTCCAAACCAGTTAGGTTTAAAATCTGCCGTAATCGTATTTATAATAACCGAATTATATTAACGACAATATTATTTAAATTAGCGAACAAATATTTTTTTAAGCGAAAAAAAATTATACGCGTAATTCGGCATATATTATATAATTACGTCATTATTTTTATTACTTTAAGCGTCAAGTTTTTAAAAAATTTCATTTTTAACCCTATTTTAAAAATTTTATTAATTAATTTTTAACCTGATTATTTATTTTTTATAAGTCTTTTGGTATATAAAAAAGTATTTTAAGTTTAATTTTCTTTTCCGGTATACTATACTTAATAATCCGGAAATCTATTTATTATTATCATTTTAATATAATTATTTTATTTAATTTCATATATAGGAAATTTATATTGCTTACCTATTTAATGTTCGAAATGTTTAATAATACGGAACATCTTTTTTCGTACAATTAATTATTAAAAAAGCGGAAAGGTTTTTATTATATTTATCTTTAATTATTAAAAATTATTTAAAGCCGTTATATTTTATAAAATAATTTAAATAATTTAATATAATACGTTAAAGAATTTTAAAAGTTTACCTTTAAAAAGAGCGCCTTAAATTTATATAAAAAGTATACGTATAAGCATAATTCTTTCATTTTAAACGCGTCGTTCCGTTAATAATAACATTTTTAGTAATTTTAACACACGATTTTAACGTTATAAGTTCTAAATACTTGAATTTAAAGTATCAAAAATCCTTTATTTTTTTTTTCAAAGGCGTATATAAATTTTTTAATCGTTTTTACGGGTTTTTTTTTTAATTATTAAAAATATTAAAACATTTATTAAGTTTTACGGAATTATCAATAAAATATTTAAGGAAATAATGCCCGTTTATATTTGAAAATAAATAAATTATATATGTAATTAGATTTCGTAAAAATATAGTTTTATTAATTTTTTCTTTCTTAAAAAAATGATTTAAATTATAATATTAAATCTCAACCTTTTAAAATAAATTTTTTTAAATAATATTAACGTTAAAACCTTTTACTATTGTTATATCGTTAAAAGTAAAATTATGCCATAACTTTTTAAAATTTTTAAATAATATTTTTTAATTACTTTTTTTTATACTATTAATCGGTGACGAAAATAATTCCGCTTTTATTATTTACCTTATAATATTAAGTAAAAAAAAAGATTTCGGAAATAAGTAAATTTTTAATAGTTATTAAATATTTTTGCCTTATACTTATGGATTAAAATAAATTAGAATAAAAAGTATTTACCGAAATAAATAAAGTATAAATATTTAAAATAAAATTAAAAATAGTTAAAATATAAAAATTAATTAACGTTACCGTAAAATTATCAAATTATACGTTAATATTAATATTATTATTAAACGTTAATCGTTTTATAATATTCCAAATTAAGTCTTTTTATTTAAAAAGGTTTATAAAAATATTACGCAAGATTTTTTACTTATTATATTGAAATGGAGCAGGGTGCAGGGTCGGACATATAGCCTAACTGATCGGTTAGTCAGCACCCCCTATGTATTTCTAACGGTCCTTTTCGCCGGGCTTAACCCCGAGAACATCACCATTTATCTTTTATAGTTTTGCTTTATTAATCTCAATACCAAAATACAGTTTGCGTTACTTTTATTATCTTTTAAACCCTGGGCTTATTTGTAATACGTTTATCGATTATGCATTAATTAAAACCAATTTTCCCCGTCCCATTTTATCTGGCCGCTAAGGAAAGGAGATTAACTTTAATTAGCTGCCGAAGTAACTTTCGATCTCCGATTATAAAACGGAAAGGCTAAGGTTTTAATTAAAAGCGCGATTACGATTACGATTACGATTACGATTACGATTATGCAAACTTAATAACGATTTGCGGTAAACGATTAATAATTACGATAACGACATAACCCCTTTCCGATTAATAAAAAAGTTGTAAAATTATTTAAGTACGATACTTTATTTAAAAATATAGCTTTATTCGGAAGATAATAAAAAAGCATAAATGCGGACGGTAATCGGTATCGGAACCTGAATTAATTACTTAAGTTTTAAACCGATTATGTAATTTAAAATATTATACGTATTAATAGGAAAATTACGTAATAAAATAAATTATAAAATTTAATTAATAAAGGCTAAAAAAGTTAAAATTACGTCGCTGGCGACGTAGTTATTAGGATTTGAATTAATTAAAATAAATGCAGTAACGACAAAATTAACGATATGGATAAAATAACGAATACGAATAGAAAATAAAATAAAATTATAAAGTTATTTATTTTGTATAAAAAAGGAAAATACCGAAAAAAAAATAACGTTTTTTAATATAATGCAGAAATTAAAAAAGAAACGTTACGTAATATATTTTAAACCTTTTTAACGTTAATCGGACAATATTTTATTTGGTTATTATTAAACGGTATTATTTAAAATTTACTTTTTTTATTAAATTTAAATATTATAACGTTTAAATTAATAATGGAAATATTAATTAGCAAATTAAAAAAGGTACGGTTAAATAACTAACGACGTAATATTAATCAAAATAAGGTTATTTACCTTTTAGGTTCGATAAAAAAGGAAAATATATTTAAAATATTTATTACGGATAATTATTTACCTTATACCTAAATATACCCCCGTTAAAATAATACCTTATAACCTAAGTAATTCGAAAATTAATAATATTAATTAATTTAAAATAAATTTTAACAAATTTTTTAAAATTATTACTGAAATTTAATTATAATACGGATTATTTTTAATATTAAATTTCCTTAATTTTATGAAAAATTAAAACCTTGCTTTAAATACGACCGCTTAATACCGATTAACAAAAAATCCTTACGATAATAAACCTAATAAAATTAAACCCCGGAATAATAATAATCCGATCGGATTTTTAAAATTTATTAAAAATTTAAGTATATAAATAATCCTTAAAATTATTATTAAAATACCGAAAGGACGAAAAATTATATTAACCTAAAACCTTTTAAAATTATTTATAGAATTTATAATATTTATACCGGACGTTATACTTTTCGGATAAACCGATTAACCCGAATACGATTTTTTTACTTTTATTATAAATAGGCTTTTATTTATTATAGTTTTTCCAAATTTATTAACCTATCCGGACCTTCGCTTTTTAAAAACTAAAGTTACCGATTAAGTTAAAAAAATTATTCGATTATATAAAAAATATAAATTTACGGAATTTAAAATGTTTACCGAATTATTATTTTAAACCGATAATAATAATATAAAAAACCGAATTAAAGTAATTATTAATAAAATAACTAAATAAAACGACGTAATTAAAATCGTTTTAAAAACTTTTAAATTGTAAAATTTAAAATAAATTCGGATTACTAAAAATTAATTAAAAACTTTAATTAAATAAATTTAACGGAATAATTTTAATTAAGTTTATAATTACTGCCTGGAATATACCGTTGAAATAAAAAATATTTTAAAAAAAACTAAATAAAAAAAGCAATTAATTAATAAAAACGAATATATTAAAAACTTATTAAAAAAATTATCAGCCGGTTATTTCGAAAGGATTATTAATAATTCGAATATACAGCTTAAAAACTTATATATAATAACTTATAATTTAACTTTTATACTAATTAAAAGTTAAATTATAAATAAGGTTATATTTTTTAAATACAAAAAACGTAAGCGATAATACGGAAACGTCCGCTTCGATATCGAACCAGAAAATAAAGATCGGCTTTATTCGGCCCAGCAGTTTAAACTATAACGACCAAAAAGTTTCCGTCCATAATAATCATTATCGAGGCGGATTATTTAAATATCGGAAATTATAAATACGTTATAAAACTTAAAAATTAACCAAACCCGATAAATCTAAAACCTCGAAACTTTTAAAAAGGAAATAAAAAACCGAAAAGCAACCCGGATATTATAATATTACGTTCCGCCAGGATAAAAGGCACCTTGGACATGCCATTATAATGCCGACCCGTCGATTAATGCAGTTAGTTTCCAACCGGATAAATTTAATTAATTAAGTCCTTACCGTAAACAAAATAAATACCGAAATCGAAAAGGTTACCAAAACGATTATTAAAATTATAATAAACGCTTTAATAATTTTAATTAAAGTATTTATTAATTTTATTAAAAACCTGGATATAATATATAAAAATGCCGCCTATTTATTAACATAAAAATTACCGAATTAATTTTACTTGCCGACAACGGTTATACCATTTTTTTTAAAGCCTTAAAAAATAAGGTTACCTTAAATATAATTTAATTCCTTTAAATTTTAAAAAGTTAAATAATCGAATAATAAATCTTAATTTGGAAAAAAATTTTAAAATAAATTCATAATTTACCAGCTTTCCTTACCCGATTTAAGGAAAAGATGCAATATTTTAATCGGTAAAACGATATTTTTCGGGGCGTTAACAATTAATTAATTAACCCTAATCCAAATATTACTAATTAAATTAAACCTTAAAAACATATTACGATTTTATAACCAAATCGATAAAATTTCGATATTAATTAAACCAAAATAACCGAAATTAATATAATATATTTCGTTAATTATAAAAGAAAACCGTTTTATAAAAAAATACCTTTACGCAAATAACTTTAAAGTAATCCCGTCGAAAGCAAAAATACTCGCCATTTAAAAAAAATCCGAGCTTTAAAAATCGATAATTTTAATCAGCTAGCGGTATTTACCAGCGTTATAATAATTAAACAATTTAAAAATAAGGAAAATAATTTTAAAAGTATAAAAAAAAAAATTTAAATATAAAATTAACGATAATAATTTAATATTTAAAAGATTTATATTCCATAATATAAAAGTTGGCGTTTAAATAAATAATATTTTTCGGATAAATATTAATACCTTTTAAATAAACGATATTACCTAAACGGATAATACCCTTACTTATAAAAGCTTAATCGATAAATACATAATTAAATTCTAAAAAAAAAAAAATCTGAAAAAATTTTAAAAAAAAGTTTAAAATTATTTGGTTCGAATTAATCGAGATTTGCCCAGATTTCGGAAAAGCTTTTAAAAACTTTATAACTATTAAGATTTTAAAGGTACTTAATTGCAAAAATACGGAAACGATTAAAATAACTGAAATTAAAATACGAAAATCAAAACATTTAAAAATAAAAAAACCTTTTAGGATTTTTACTATGGATATCGGTTATAAAGTAAAAAGTTAAAAAAAAGCCAGAATTTTATTAATCCAGTAATATAATTTAATTAAATACATTATTCCGTTATTTAAACTGGCAGTTAAAATAAGCTATAAAGGCGGCGAAATTTTAATTAATAAAATTATCGATACCGGGGCTAAATTTAACGTTATCGTTACGTCGTACGTTAAACGATATGGATTAATTATAAAACAAATACACGTATCGTTTATAAATTTTAACTTTTAAAAAAAAACTTTATTCGAAAATATTATTAAAATATCCGTTTAATTAGCTGGCCGATTAATTATTATTCTTTTATTTATCGTTAATAACTATTACGTTACGTAACCATTAATATTAAAATTTAATTTTATAACTAAATCGAAAATAACGTTAAATATAAATCCGGACGTAATAAAAAAAACCTTAAAGTTTAACCCGTTAAAAATTATTATTTCTTTAATTTCTGCTGGAAAAGTTACGCATAATATCCGTATTAATAAAAAGCCTAAAAAAAAGTAGCCGGTAAAATAGTAGGCCGCTTTATTAACAAAAATAGGTTTATAAGCGAAAATACGGAAAAATACGTTATAAGCCTTTACGTTTTTTCGATTAATAATACCTATATTAATTAAAACCTTAAAATAATTTAAAAGGTTATAAGTAATAAATTAAAACCCGGAAATATTATCTTAAGCTAATTTAACGATAAAGAACTTATATATACCTTATACGGAATATTATAAAACAAAATATAGCAAAAAATTAATAATAATCGGACCGTATAAATTAATACGATATATAAGCCGAAATAAAAAAAGGTGATCCTAGTCGATAATATGCTATTAAACGGATTAATATTACTTAAAAACCCGAACTAAAAAGTTAAAAAGTTTAAAAAAGTTTAAAAAATTATTAATTAAAGTAAAAAAAAACCTGATAAATTTGGTATATTATTAACTGTCCTATTTTTTAGGTTTATTACTATATTATAAGGTATCCGATTTATAAAGGAAAAAATTAAGGTTATTTTTAATTAGTTTGGTAATAAGTTTAACCGTATTAAAAAGGCCTTATTTAAAAAAATGCTTTTTTGTAAAAAGGTTATTTTAACTTAAAATTAACAAAATTATAATAAAATTAAATTAAATATTGTATTAAATTATAAAATCCGAATAGTTTTTTATAAAGCATAATAAATTAAGGGTATAATAATACCTGCTAACTTTAAAAATAAATTAATCGAAATATTATAAATACGTATTTAACAAAAAATATTTAAATAATTTTATGCCGCGTATAAAAATGCCTAATTTTTTATCGAAAAAAAAACGATAATTTACGATTAATTAATTCTGTTATTAAATTAAATGTTATTATTTTACGAAATGCCTTTATATTAAAAAATTACGACAAATTTTTTGCGGATTTTGTTATATATTTATTAATTACTTTAATAAACTTTTTTTCCGGTTACGATTAAGTTATATTAACTTTTATCAGTAAAGATTTTATTATTTTCGTAATACTTTTAAAGCTTTTTAAATATATTAATATATTTATAAGGTTTATTAACTTTATAGCTTATTTTTGCCGCGTAATAAAAAAGATTTTTAACGATTTGATGCCCGATATTATCCGGTTATTTGTCGACGACGTCGGTATTAAAGGTTTAAAAACAAAATATAACGATAAAAAAATCTTTTCCGGGATTCGGCGATTTGTATACGAATATATCGTTAATATAAATAAAACTTTTATTAATTGCTAGTTTATTAATATATCGATTAATATAAAAAAGTTTTAATAATATTAAGAAATAACCGTTATAATTGGATTTCTTTACGGAACGAATAAACGGTAACCGGATATAATTAAAATAAAAAAGATTTTGGAAATTTCGTTATATAAAAACGTTTCGAAAGTTAAAGCTTTTTTAAATATCGTTATATATTACCGGATTTTTATTATATATTTTGCTATTCAAACCGAATTTTTTATATGTTTATTTCGAAAAAATTAATTTTTCGTTTAAAGGTTTAATTAAAACTATATTATAAAGGTTATAAAAAAAGCGATTATTATTACTTTAACCTTAATTATTTTAAATTATAATTCTATTATAAGCAAAATTATTATAAAAACGGACGTAAATAAAAATAGTTTTAAATGTATTTTTGGTTAAATAATTAATAATATCGAATATTCCGTGCGTTTTAAAAGTGGTACCTGGAAAAGCGTTAAGTTAAATTACGATATTAGCAAACTGGAATATTGAATTATTTTTAAAGTTTTAAAGAAATTTCGAAACTATATTTACGGAATCCGATTTATATTAAAAACCGACGTTAAAATATTAATAACGTAAATTAATAATTTTCTAAACTTTTTATTTAAAACCGTATTTATCCGTTAAATCGTTTAAATAAAAATGTTCGATTTCGAAATTAAGTATATTTTTAGTAAAAAGAATTTAGCCGCCGATAATTTGTTTCGAAAGTTATTTAAAGTTTTTAACGCGCTGGACGATTAATAAAAAAAAAAGTTAATAACTTTATTAATATCCAGCTAAATATTATTCGGCTTAACCTTAATTTAACCGATATAACCTTAATTTTTATTGAAACAAATAAATAAAGATTTTTTATTAAAAACTGGTTTAAAAAATCGCAAAAATACGTTAAGTTTTTTATGATATTAAACCTTTTTAATTAATTACGTAAAGCTTTAATAAAAAAAAACCGTTTTTAAAACCGAAACGTTAAAATATTATATCCAAAACGGTATTTTATAACGTAAGGCGGATAAGCGATACGGTAACCGTAAAGTTATCGCTATTAAACGAAAGCGATTTACGGTAATTAAGTAATATTATAAAGATTATGGCCATAAAAAACGAAATTTGACTTATTATCGCATAACAGTTTTTTATTATTAACGCGAATTATTTGGCTATATTCGGAAAATAATACGAACGTATATAAAATGTTAAAAAGTAACTGATCGACGGTTCGAAAAAAGTTACGGCTTTTCGTAACCTATTAATATAATTATTATTTAAATAATCGATATTTAATTTATACCTAACGATAACGGTTATAAAGTTACGGTCGAAATAAAATACGAATTATTTAATTATTTAAAAGTTAAAGCTTTATGTTTTATTACGTTAATAACGATTAAAAAGTTTTTAAATAAATATATTTTTTATTGATACGGTATTCCGATTAAAATTAAAATAAACAATGGCTTTAAAAATAAAGGCGAAATAATTAAAGTTTATAATGTATTCGGAATTTAGCGAAAAGTCGGAGCTATATATACCGTATAACGATAAGGCCTGGTTAAAAAAGGATATATTCCGATCGTTAAAGTTTTAATAAAAGCGATAAATAATACCGGCAAAAAATGGGTTAAATTTTTGCTTAAAATAATCTTTACCGATAATACCATTATAAAAAGTTACGGCTTAAGCCCGTATAAATTGTTATACGGATAAAAAGCGCTTTTACCGATCGAAATAATTCTGCCGATATGGAATATTATAATATGGAATTTTAATATTCCGAAAAAAGATTTAATTATTTAAAGGATTCGGTTTTTAAAAAGGAAAGTTAAGGACGTAATTAAAGTTACCAAAATTATTGCTGATTAACGTTATAAGGCTGCTAAATTTGCAAATTAAAGAAATAAAAATAAAATAAAAAATAGATTTTTAAAAGTAAACGATTTAATATTATTATACGATACGTTCCGATATATAAATATATCCAAAAATATAAAGCTTAAGTATCGTTAAATTAGCCCGTATTTAATTAATAATATTATTAGTTTAAATATTTATTGTTTAAAAAAGATTAATAAAACAAAATTATAAGAAACTTTTTTTGTTAATAAATTAAAATAATTTATAAAAAACGAAAAGAAATATTAAAAATTAATTAATTTATAAAAAAACGATTAAACGAAACCGTTTACCGATTAATTTTACGATAAAATATCGGATACTTTTAATATTATTAATATTAAACCATTAAAAAATTAATAGTTTAAAGCTTTAAAACTTATAAAAATAAATATTAAAATGTAAATATTTAATAATTGATTTAAAGGTTATATAATTGTAAACGATAATAATATACCGGAAACGAACGGATTAAAAAAGCGAAAACAATTAACGTAATTAATTACGAAAAATTAAAATATAAAAACTTTATTACGTTTTATTATTACCTTACCTATTATTATCTTATATAATATTTATTATACCTTATTTATAATTAATATATTTAATTATATTCGCCCGGTATTAAAGATTCGAAATATACTTTTTAATTTTATTCCGAAATTAATTCCTATTAAATATTTTCGTAATCGGATAAATATCGTTATAAATATCTTTTTTAATTTATAATAACCGTTTATAACTTGCTTTAAAATTTTCGAACCGATTATTCCGGAAAATATAATTATAACTTTCGATAAACCCGACGTAATTATTATAAAATTTTTTATAAAATCCCGAAATCGACTAATATTTAAAAAATAGATATATATTATATTAATCGGGTTATTTTAATATTTTATGTCGTCGTTTATATAACTTATACAGGATAATATTAAATATCCCGAAAATTTAAATAAATAAGCCGGTAATATACCGAAAGTTTTTGGTAAACAAAAATATAAAAAAACCCGTAAATCCGGCCCGAAATATTTTAACGTATATAGGATAAAACGATAGTTTTTTACCTTCGTTTTGAAGCATAACGATTATATTAAATTAAGCATTTATTACTGCCCAAAAGTTTTCGCTTTCGATTCGTTATCGTATATATCAACCGGTAGCTGGACCGCCGACCAAGTTAATAAATATAATCCCGAATATTTTGTATTAATTAATAGGAATACGTTAAAAATGTTATAAAGGATAAAAAATATTTACTTTAATATATTTAAACGTTACGTAATATATAATATTTTGGTTATTTTAAAACTAAACCAATTTTTATTAACGCTTAATTTAAAAATTAAAAAAACGTAATACTTTAATGCTTAAAAATGGCCCAGGAAGCCGATTAATAATACGCGGACCTGTTGGAATTGTCGATGCCGTTAATAAAAACCCCGAAATAATATTACAAAATTAAAACATTTTAAAAAATAAAGGTATAACCGATATTAATCGGCGGCTATCGGTTATTTGCTTAATGATACTTAGGATTAAATTAAGCATTAAACTTTTTGTGACTTTAATTAACGGTAATATATATTAAAAAGGCCAAAATTTAAAAAATCGTAAATTATTTATAACCGGTATTTTAAATAAGAAGGCATTTTAATTAAATATTATATTACGGAATCTGTATTAAAAGGAAAAAATTAATTCGTAAATAAATGCCCGGCGATATATTAAATTTCAAAGTTTATAAATATTATCCGGATTATATAAAAACTTAATATCCCGATTAATAACTAAAGCTTTATCGGTATAACAAATTATAAATTTAAAAAATATAATCGTATTTAATATAACCAAAACTTTACGACGTTAAACAAAAATATATTCGAACTTACGCATATTATGTTTAACTTTATAATCGACGGATTTAACATTACCAAAACCTAATAACTTATTACTTAATCCGGATTACTTTTTAATAAACAATTTTTTTATAAAATTAACAAATTTACTTAAATTTATATTTTTACGAAAACCTTAAATATTACGTAAGTTTAATAACTTACGGAAACTTATAATAAATTAATTAAAACGACGGAAATAATTATATATATATTTAAGTATATATTAAGTTTTAAAAATAAATATAATTAAAAAAAAAAGTTGGTATAATTTATAAAAAAAAAGTTGCAAAAAAAGTATAAATATAGAAATAACTGCATAACTAATTAAAAAAACGTATCGATAATTATATCCCTTTTTATACAATATTAGATAAAATTATTAAAAAAAAATTTGGTATATACGTTTTTTATAACAAAATTTAATATATTAATCTTATATATACCTAATCAGTTACGTATATAATTTATTATCACTTTTTAACGAACTTCTGTATTTATATAACTTAATATTTATAACTTACTTATATTTTTATATATTTATACCTAAATATAAATATATTTATATTTATATATACCTACATACCATATATTACCTTTATTTATTATTATTATTGCCCTTAATTATTATATATCGTTTTAGTCGTACCTGCATATCTAAATTAACCCAGTATTAATTATAATATCGTCGTTTAAAAAGCGTACTATATAGGGTAAAAATAAAGGATTTAAAAAGTTAAATATATTATATTCTGGAAATTTTAGTTAATTTATTAATATACTTATATAAAACATCGATAATATAAACCGCGTATTATACAAAATATATAATAAAAACCGTACCTTTTATCCCTTTATAATACCAAACCCAAAGTTATATTTTAATCGGTTTATTCCCATTACCCCATATAATAAAGGTGGTACCCGTCCATAACGAAAAGCTACTTTACCTTCTTTATAATCCGATAAACTTTAAAATAACGTAATATCGGCCGAATTGTAACAAACCTTAATAATTATATAAAATAAAAAATATTTACGATTATAACATATTATAATAATTATTTAAATAATCGCCATAAATACTTTACCCGGAATTATAACCGTTATTCCAAAAACCGGAAAGGTAATTAACAAAAATTAAATTATTACTATCCTTAATAAAACAAAAAAAACAATCCGGACCTATAATTTTAAATATATCTGGTCCGTTACCCAGTTCAAAATACCAATCGGTAACAGAAAAAAAGGTTATTAAATTAATATATTATATATTCGATCAAAAAAAAACCATTATACTTTTTAATACTTGCCCGTCCGAAAAACGTACTAAATTATTTCTGCAAAAATATCGAAAAGCTTAAAAAAGTTTAACTTTTAATAACCCGCCTGTACGTATAACGATCGCCAATATATTATCCCAAAATATATCTTAAATTTATAATTTATAAATTACTTACGCGTTTTACTTTATTATTTACGATCCAGGTTAATGGAATAAGTTTGTATTATTTAAAGAAATCGTTATGCAAAATAACATAAAGAAAATAATTAAAGGGTACCTTAAACTTAAATTAAAAAAGAACGATATCTCGAAACCTGTAGGATTATAACTTAACAAATCCTTATCCCCGTCCAGCGACGATAATAAAAAGCCAGATATTAATAAAGCCCTAAATTTTAAAAATATTTAATAATTAAGCTTAATTTCCTTTAATCAAAAAAAAATAATTCCAAAAAGTCGACCCTATAAACTACCGTAACTCCGATACCTCTCCTATAACCTACTTATCCCAAAAATATATTACCGATATAACCTTTTAAATTTACCTTTAAACCGAAATATAAACCTCGACCGGCCGTAAATAATTAGCGAATATAAGTAATAATAAAAGGCCGGTACAATATACCGTATAAATAGGTAAAAAATACCTATAAAATAATGGCATAACGACCGGAATTATATTTCCCTTAAAGTTAACCTGGTTGGCCCAAATATAAAGCCTTAATCGTTAAGAAAAAAAAAAGAATAAAATACAAAAAGAAAAAAAAAGCTAAATAACGCAAGGATTTAACTAAACGTAAAAAACGAAATCCTAAACTGAAAAAATTGAAAAATAAACCGCGTAAACGTTAATTAAATTAATTAATAAATTTTATATATGTTTTATAAAATTAAAAATTAATTACGTTAAATTTTTATTTAGTTATTTTTTAAAATAAATTAAAAATAATTTTATCTTATAAAAGAAAAGTTAAAATAAAACAAGGTATAAGGTCGGATATATAACCTGATTAATCGGTTAATTAACACCTCTTATATATTTTTAACGGTCCTTTTCGCCGGGCTTAATCCCGAAAACATTACCATTTATCTTTTATAATTTTGCTTTATTAGTCTCAATACCAGAATACAGTTTACGTTACCTTTATTATCTCTTAAACTCTAGGCTTACTCGTAACACGCTTATCGATTATGCACTAATCAGAACCGATTCTCCCCGTTCCATTTCAATATTTAAAACGTTTATAAATTTTTATAGGTTTTTTTATTATTAAAATAATAAAACTTATAAACGGTTATCTTTATAACTACATAAGGTAAATTAGTATACTTAATAAGCTGTTATTTATAAATCTTATTTAACGTAATAAAATAATAATATTTGTTAAATTTCTTTTTTTTAAATTTTTTAAGCAAATTCTTTTTTTCGCTAAATAAAAACGTTAATTTTAATTCGGAAAATAATCCCGGTATTAATATAGCAAAATCCTCGAGCTTTTTAATTTCGGCCCGTACTTTATTTTTACAATATATTATCGTAAATTAAACTCTTAACTTTTTAAATGTTATAATAAACTTATTAAACGAAATATTCCGGATAAATTTAAAAAGTTTTTTTAATCCTAATTAAGTATTAAACGCTTTTTTATAACATTTAAATTCCTTTTATCGCAAACGGACCTTTAATTTTTTAAAAATTATATATTTTTACTTAAATATAAATAATAAATTAGGTTTAATATTATTAATTAAACCTTATATAACCTATTTCGATTAAATACAAAACTTTACGGTACTTTTTACGTATTATTATAATAATATTTAATTAAAAAAAGATTTAGTTTTGTAATTTTTAAATAAACTTTAAATTATATTTTTTCTTTAAATAATTAAAATAATTTAAATATTTTTAAAAATTTAAATTTTTACCTTTCCGTTAATTTATATCTAAAGATTAATATATTTAATATCGATATTAAAAGTTTTTGGAACTTTTTTTAAACGTTTATTATAAAATATTTAAAATTTATTTTATATTATTTTTTAAAGTTTACGGCTTATAATTCCTTAGCAACTTCGGGAAATAAAATTACGTTAATCGAAATTAATATAAAAATCTTAATAAACGGTTAAAACTTTCGTATATTATTTTTACAGTTAAACGTTAATTTCCGTAATATATTTCCTAAACGTAAAAAATTTACGAACGCCCGTAAAACAATTAACGTTAAATATATTTAAATCGATAAAATGCTAAATACCGTACGAAAAAAATGTTAAAACGTAAAAAAAAACATTTATTTAAAGTATTTAAAGTAATCTTTAAAATTTATATTTTTTAAAATAAAATTATCCGATATATTAAAGGTAATAAAATATTAAATTAATAAATAAAAAGTTTTAATTAATTTAATCGTAAGCATTTTACGTAACTAAAATACCGGACTTATAATTATTATAATTAAGTTAATCGTAAAGAAAAGTTGTATAAAATGTAAAAAATATAAATTATTATGGATCGTTTTTACTTTAGAGAGCAGTAGCTAGGAAGCTTTATATATAGTGTGGGAGCCCCGGAACAATATTATTGTGGGGCGTCTAGGGCTTGATGACTAAGCGAGTGACCCCTATTCTGCGACAGCAGTCGCTCCCGGATAGCACGGTTGAAATCGTTTGATTCAAATAATAACACAATTTCCTAGCAAAGGAGGAAAGCAGAAGGTCCAACGCCGCCATGTCGGCGTCCCAACTCCCCAGCATCGACGACCAGCTCGTCACGCCCGACAATCCGCCGCGGACAGACCTTGATGGCATGGACCACGCGCGATGCGCCGCCCTCCACAATTACCTCGTTGATTACTGCCTAGCGGCCGATGGTCGGCTCGACCCAGCTGCTGAGGGCAGCCGCGCCACCTACTTCAGCACGCACGGCGACGCGGCCGAGGCCGTCCGCCCAAGGCTGCATCCCTCCCTGGCCGCCTTCCTCGCTGCGGCACGCACTCCCGATGCCCCGCTCTTCTTCTTTGTTGAAGGCATGCCAGACCCGGACGGCGACTTCAACGGCTTCTTCGACAACGAGACGGCCGACAATGAGGACGAGCCCGAGGACTCCATCGTGCGCCTGTACTTCTCCCACATGGACGCCTGCGACGGCAAGTCAGGCGGCGGCATGCTCTACCACCAGGGTCGCCACCTCGCCTCCTTCTTTGTGCACCCAGACGACACGGAGTGTGTGTTTCCAGTGGATGAGCACCCGCGGAGCTGGCATCCCCTGGAGACCATCCTCTCCAACTGGATAGCCCTGATCCGCCTCAGCAAGGTCGTCGCCTCTCCTACCGACGAACCGGCCCGGTACGGCGGCGTCAAGATCGGGAATTGGGAGTGGCGGCCGTATGGCGATGGCCAGATAGCGGGGTGCGTCGCGGCGTGGGATCGGCTCTGTGACGCCATAGAGGTGCGTCGTCGGCAGAGCAGCGGCGCCACGGTCGACGATGACAACCGGCCCAGCGAGCCCTTGCTTACGCCTGCGGCCATGGATGCAGCCAAAATCCCGGATCCCTCTTTCGCGCGCGCCTTCCTGGGCCTCGCGCACCGTCCCCGGCACATCCGCCAGATCGCACCGGGACTCTCCCTCCCTCCCGCGTACGCGGCTGCTTTCGCCGCCGTCCAGCCCTTCACCCACCTGCCCCGGCGCGTCCCCCAGTGGGACGGCACAGAGCGGGAAGGGATCGTGCCGCCAGTGTACATCTTCTTCAGCGAGGCGGGCGCTCCGCAGGTCGACGTTTCAGGCTGGAGGTCCTCGTTCCGCTACTACTGGGACGACGGGCACGGCACAGTACCAGACGGCATCACATTCCCGTCTCGTGTGCCGCCAGGTGTCTACAGCGAGTGCGTCGTCCGGTCCGAGCCCGAGGTGACCGAGGAGGCGTTCCGGCTGCCGCTGCCCTTTAACCTATACGGCGCGCGCTTCAGCAGCGGGGACGAGATGAAGGACATGGCGGCGGACGAGCTGTTCCAGCATGGATTCAAGCCTTTTGGGGGAAACCCAAACCGGCCCCAGCGCCTGGAGCGGCTGCTGGACCACTGGGCAAACCTGGTCGAGCGAGGGGTCTGGTCTGTCGGGCCGCACGGAGTGCAGGGCTCGATCGAGGTGTTTAAGGATGCTACGGTGAATTGGGCGGATTATGCGATTCCGTCGAGCTGGTGACCGTGGTTGTGGATTGAAGACAACTTCTTTTTTTCTCGAGGTAGCCAGATCTCTGCTGCCGCCACTAGGAAGGTAGCGCTTTCGCGCCATCCATAGCACTCTACGTAAAAAGTTTTCCTGAACAGAGGCGGGAACATTACAGTCGCTTCACTGATCGAACGCATGCGACAACCCGGATGCGCGGCTTGACCGCATGAGTCCAAACTCCCTTCTCTACTGGGGGAGGGGCAGTCGGACGACCTCCCAGAGGGCGTTTGTGCACCCGGGCAGCCCTGCAGAAACGGCGCCTGCTGCAGCAATACGGGCGTCTGCTCGTACGCCCCATCGAGCTGCGCCCCTGACGTCTGCATCAGCAACTGCGACGCCAAGCCGCTTGCGGACAGTATGCCGATCCCGCAAGTGCATCGTGCCCTTTGAACGTCTGCTGCTCCCAGCACGGGTTTTGTAAGTCGACGGGCACTTGTCTCCGAGGTCTCTCCTGGGTCTGATGAATCGAATGCTGACTTGGGTCTTGGCGATATGCAGGCGGTAGCACTTCCGAATTCTGCGGCAATGGGTGCCAGGAGGGCTTCGGAAGCTGTGGGCCTGCGCCCAGCCCTTCGTGCCCCAGCTCGGGCGGCGGCGCGGTCGGGGACCGCCGGATCGGCTACTACGCGAGCTGGTCGACCATGAAGTCGTGCGACGCCGTCCCGCCCAAGGACCTGGACGTGTCGGGCCTGACGCACGTCATCTTCTCCTTTGCCTTCTTCGACCCGTCAACTTTCCAGATCACGCCCATGGACGCCAACGCGGGGACGCTCCTGTCGCGCTTTACGGCGCTCAAGCGCAGGAAGCCCGGCCTGGAAACCTGGATCGTGATTGGTGGCTGGTCGTTCAATGACCCCGGCAACTTTGCCCGACACGCGGCGCGCGTTCAGCAACATGGCTAGCAGCGCGGCCAACCGGAGGGCGTTTATCCGCGGACTGCTCAACTTCATGCAGACGTACGGCTTCGACGGCGTGGACCTGGACTGGGAGTACCCCGGCGCCGAGGACCGCGGCGGCGTGGCGGCCGACTTTGCCAACTACCCCATCCTCTTTTCGGAGCTGCGGGCGGCGCTGGGGACGCGCGGCATTAGCGTCGCGATACCCTCGTCGTTCTGGTACCCGCAGAAACTCGACTTGCCAGCCATGGCGCGCAGCATTAACTGGTTCAACGTCATGAGCTACGACATCCATGGCGTCTGGGACTCGAGTAACCGGTTTACGGGGCCCTTCATCCGCCCGCACACTAACCTAACCGATATCGAGAACAACCTGGAGCTGATGTGGCGCGCCGGCGTCAACCCAGCACAGGTGACGCTGGGCCTGGGCTAGTACGGGCGGTCCTTCACGCTGGCCGACCCGTCGTGCAACATGCCCAACGGCGTATGTCGCTTTACGACCGGCGCGAACCCCGGCCAGTGCTCCAACAACGCCGGCACGCTGACCAACTCGGAGATCAAGCGCATCCTGGCGTCCAGCACCGCGACAGAGTCGTACGACGAAAAAGCGTTAAATGGATGCATTGGAACAACGACCAGTGGGTCAGCTACGACGACGGCGTGACGATGCAGCAGAAGATGGATCTGGCCAGCAGGCGGTGCTTGGGCGGAGTTATGATTGTAAGAAGTCCCTAATCAACTCTGATGTACCGTCAATAACAGATAGATACTGACCCGGGCACGGTTGGCGGACGGCAGTGGTCGATCGACCAGGACAACACGGGCGCGAGCACGGACGACATGCTGGGCATCGGCGACGCCAACGGGGTTCCGGACTCGCTCAAGCAGGGGTACAAGGACAAGGCGGCCGAGGGGACGCGGCGGAAAGCCGTGGCCGACAGCTGCTACTGGTCCCTGTGCGGCGGGCAGTGCACCGACAGCTACTTTGACGTGACCGAGTCCCGCGGCTCGCCGTCAGCCGTCCAGTGGAACACCCTCTGCGCGCCGGGCGAGGTCCAAACGCTGTGCTGCGCCCCCGGGACGACCATAGGGACGTGCAGGTGGGAAGGGTTCCGCGGCGTCGGCTTCCCCTGCTCGCCCGCATGCTCGGACAGCAACGCGACGCTGGTCGCGCGCAACACGAACTCGTACCACACGAACCAGGACGGCCAGGTCAGGGACCTGACGTGCATCGGCGGGTACCAGGCCTTCTGCTGCTCCGGCTTCGAGCCCTCACCTATCACCAACACGGGCAACCTGGACCTCATCGGCCAGGGCGAGCTCGGCGGTAGCAGCACGGAGAACTCTCTCATGGTCCGGGACGAGCACGGCATGGTGCTGCACAAGAGGGCCAAAGGATCTTTGGGGTGGACCACCGTCGCTCTGTGCGCGACCATCGGAGCGATCGGGGCTATCGAGACGCTCGGCCTGGCGCTCCTGGCCGGCGGCATCTGCGCCGCCGTGGCGGGCGCCGTCGCCGCGAACGGCTTCATCGCCAGCCTGATCGGCGACATCATCGGCTGGATCTTCGGCGGCGGCGTGCGCGGTCCCAACAGGGGCACGCCGACGACCATCGGCACGCGCAGCGCGTACGGTCAGTGGCCGCTGCTCGACTTTGGCAATGGCGGAGGCGGCGGGGGCAACTGCGACTGCGCCGTCACGTACACGTGCTTCTACAACATGGGCTGGGACGAGGTGTGCGACAACCAGCGCTGGGCCGTCGACAAGGTCCTGGGCGGCCAGACCGTCTTCCAGCCAGACGGCGGCCGTCCTAGGGGCCGCAAGTACTTCTCCTGGGCGAGCAACCAGCGCCACGAGGGGTTCCGGACCAGGGCCTAGGAGCGGAACACGAACAACGTGCCCCGGTGCCAGCTGGACGAGTTCCCCATGGGCGACCTCGAGGAGTCGGACGGGAGCCAGCCGCAGGCCTGCCGCCTCGTCGACGGGCCCGTCAACGCCGCGCAGGGACGCGACTACAGCGCCTGGAAGAGGGCGCAATTGCGCCCTTGCTCCACCTACAGGCGCAATGTGTGCAACATCCGGGACAGGGGTCCGCCGGCAACATGGTAGGAGGGCGTCCCTGTTTGCGCCAGTGACCTCTTCTCCTGCTACCACCGCTCTTTTCTTTCTCTCTCTAGGAAATTCGGAAGGCTGAACGGAAATCGCGGCAGCGGAAGTGGCAAACGCTTCTTAAACGCCTACGGCTTCGACTCGCAGACGCAGAACTCGCTCTGCTTCGCCACGTTCACCCATGCTCCATTCCTAGGGAACAGACCTCAGGGAACCTCGACGGTCACTGACCACGGCTTCCGTGTCCTCGACGATGACCCGTGAGTCACTCCTTGTGCTTGAACCCCCACCTACTCACATGTCCGACATGGTGCGCTAATAATACCTTGCGGGAAAAGCATGTACGGGAGAGCCTACGGCTGGGAGCGGCAGAGCTGGAAGGACGATCCCCGCCCGTATGCTGCGCCAAACCGACCGACCGACTACCAGCCCGGCAGCTTCCAGAAACGGCAACAGCGCCCACTCACGGTGGCTGGCAACAGCACCGAGGCGGATCACCAGGAGGCCGTGTGCCACGTGGACCAAGCTGCCCGGCAGCAGGACAGCGACGACCCCGACCTCGACGGGCTGCAGTTCGTCGACATGGACGGCAACCCGATCGACGGACGGAGCTGCGACATCATCTACGACGACAACGGCCCAGAGTCGCGCACGCGCATCGTCATCGACGATGGCGGCGTGGTGGACATGTACGTCGAGGACGCAGACGCCGACATGTGGGGAGGAGGAGGAGGCGGGGGTAGTGGTGTCGACTCTGGCGCGCACGAGAGCCCGGTCACGGTGGTCACGTCCGCCACGACCGTACAGGCCTCTGCACGGCCGGGCAGTGGCGAGGCGTCGCTCACCATCCCTGCGAGCACGACTTTGACCAGGAAGCGGGTGAAGACCGTGGTCACTTTTGCGCCGGCTGTGTAGTGTTGTCGTTTGCCAGGATTCTGACTGCACCGTTTGTCTCGGGGCAGCGCCATAGACCAATGATATTTAGCTTTATTACCTACATGGACCTCCCGTCCTCAAAGCAACCTGCACACCTTGTTTGGCAGCTTCCTCGTGTAACCCTTCAGGTGGCCCCAAAGTCGTTATCGGCTTGTCTGTATGGAAATTTGGCTCTCCAGAGGCAAGCTTGTCCATTGAATGCGCCGTGGACATATTGAAGAGCATCAGGCACTCACCCTCAGTCCTTGCAGCCGCCGCGATGTTATATTGGTAACACAAGGATGATGCTGGGTTTCATAAATCCTGTAACGGGCTTGGCCCTCTCTAGCGGTTATACCGCCAACGACTTGTCTAGAATCTTCTGGAAACTTCTACTAAAGCGTTTTCTGGAACCTTCTGGAAACCTCTATCCCAAAACCTGCTACTACTCATGGGTCCCAGGAGAACCCACGAGCCTCATGCAAGAAGTACGTAAAGAGCCCTCCGGCTTGACTTAGGATAAGTTTCTTTCCCTCTTTTCTTCCCCATCTTGGTGATACATAGGATAGGGACTAGTCAGTTGCATTAACAATTAGAAGCCTTTCATACCAGACCTCACGAGAGGTTTTATTTTTTATTTTTGTTAATTTTAATTTTAATTTTTTATTTATTTTTATTTTCTTTTATTTGATTTGATTTCATTTGAGTCGATTTGATATGTTTAACGTCCATGTAGGGCTTTGCTTTGCCTTGCCCTCGCCTCTCTAGGGGCATAGGATGTGCTAGCAACTACCGGGAACTCTAGGATACAGGAAGGTGTGACAGAAAAGAAAGAGCAATCTGGGCTGTACACCATATTCCGTGAGCGTGTGAAGAGGTCTAGCTAGCAGATCAAGCCTTAGTAGCGTGCCGGGTAACCCAGCAGCACGCGTTGAGGCACGTGATGGTCATGCCGTTACCCCGGCTCCGAAATGATGAGCCTGGTGTCCGGTTAAGTAGTTTGGCGCGCAGGCGCCTAGCTGTGGAAAAAGAAGAAGGGGGAGCCAATTAGCTTTCTTGTGAGCAGTAGAACCCGTGGGCGAGCAGTGCGAGAGTTTGTGGCTTTCTTGTCAGACTTTCCGAGCACCAAAAGATTGTCTTGTATTGTTCTGCTTTTTCCATTCCCGAATATTGAGTCTCTCGGACTGCCCTTATATAGATCACCCTGAAGGCTTCAATGAGGTTCCTCCACAAGTGTTGAGTCTAGCAAATGAATCACTGTAGATGCCTAGACCACCTTTCTTCACTAGTCTGTGGGGCTTTCTTTCCAAGAATGCCTTGCAGCTAGAGGGTTCTCTTCAAGAATGCCTTACAGCTAAAGGGTTATTTCCAAGAATGGGGGATGACAAGTTGACGTAAGGAGGTACGGCCGGGTGTCTGGTGGAACATGAGGTTCTGACGGGGTCAGCCGGACCATTGCAAAGGTCTTGGCACATGCATCACAATTAGTGGTTGTGGGCTGGCTTCGATGGACTGGATTGCGGTGGAGAACTTTTGGGGGGTTTAAAGCTTCGGTAGACTACACTCAACCTGTCAGCTGGCTGGGGGTGCGTAACGCACCCCATAAGCGGAAAGGTTACCTACTGATCGGCACATACATGTTCCGTGGCTAGACTACCGAGAAGCTGAACGTATCCTACAGCACACGTAGTTAGCCTAATATAATAACATAATTAATATCCCTTAACGTATCAGACAAGCGAACGAACCAGATAAGCGAACGAGCTATTCTTTGGCACCTTGTAATAATAAACTTAAATTAATTTAACATAATACCTTAAATCGATTAAAATTAATCGAATTTTTTTTCGCTAAACGTATTTATAGCTTTTTTATAAGTACGCGTATTATATCCGGGTTTACCGTAAACGCCATATTTCCGTTTTTTCGTTTTAATTTTTTTATAATGAGTATTTTTAGCCGTTATCGGTTATACATTTTTATTACCCCTTTCCTTTTCGGCTAAAAAATCTTTCCTTTTTAAAACGTTTATTTTTAATTTTTCGGCGTTTATTAAAAATGTAATTAACTTTGCGCAATTAATTAAGCTTTTATTTAAAAAAATAACTTTATGCTAAAATATTAGGTAATTTTTGGGAAAAAAATTAACCGATTTAATAATTTTTGTCGGCGAATTATTCTAATAATTTTTAATTCATTTTTACAAATAATATCTTTATTTCGTTATTTTATAAATATTTTTAAAAGTTTTTGCAAATAAAAAATAAATAAAACCGACGGAAATAAGTAAAAAAAACGGTCGGCATAAATACAATTAAAAGAATTTTTAATTCGAAAAAACTTTATTAAGATCGAATAAAATAAGTCCAGCTTTTATAAACATAAATTTAATATTATCGGACGTTATAACGGCTTTAAATATATTATAAAAACGGAAAAAATTCCTTCGTAATATAAGTATAATAACGTCGTATTAAATTTTCGACATAAAACGTATAAATGCGTTTTAATACCGAAAAACAAAATACGTCGAAAGGTTAAAACCGATAAAAAATAAGCAAATATATTAATTATTAACACAGTCCTTTATAATAATAGAAAATATCGTAATATATTTCTCGGTCCCAAGCTTTATACTATAACCTTTCATTTTTCGAAATAACTTTTAAAATTTAATTATAAATTATATAAAATTTCCTTTATTATATATAATTTAACTAAGCTTCTTTCAAAAAAAACCTCTACCGGGCCTTACCTATCGCTATATAAAATTTTCATAAGATCTTTAACATTTTTATTCCTTTTTTATTATTTATAATTAATTTTAAAGTATTAGAGATTAAAATGAGATATGTTGATGAAGATAAAGATCTAGAACTAGAATACAGAAATCGGCGAGCTGGCTAGCTATATGTGGGCCCGCCAAGACTAGCTAGCTATATATGTAGAGCAGCCAAGCCAATAGAGCTTGGAGCACCACATAATCTCTAACATAAAGGCGCTCTTTTGCATGTTTTAATAATAATTTTTATTAAACGCAACTAATTAATTCGCTTTAATTTTATACCATCTTTATAGCTAATTTTTCAAAGGAATATTTAAATATTACTTTAAACTTTTATTTAGTTTAATTTTATGATTTTCCTTATTTAAAAGAAATCAACACATTTTTAACAAAATTCCGAATCGTTATTAAAATTTTTAAAATCCTTTTTCCGTTTCTTTAAATGGATACCTAATTGTTAAAGCTATTTAAACTATTAAAACTAAATAAACTATAAGAAAAATTATAATATTTTTTTCGTCGTTTCGGAACATCTTTAAATAAATTTAGAAAAAATAAAAGTAAAGAAATAGTTAAACTATAAAAATTTCCGTACACTATTATCTTTTCTTTAAACGGTAACTTTACCTTTTTACTTTTTTTTATTCCAATAAATCGGAATTTTTAATAAATACTTTTCTAGATTTCGTTTCTCTCTTTTTTAAAAAGTTAATTTTTTTAATCTTGTTTTTTAATATAATAAATATTTCCTTAAAGCCACTTATCTTAATTTTAAACGAAACGCTTTATAACGTTTTCGGTTATATATTTATACTACGTAAATCTGTATAATTTGGCATTTTAAATTAAAACGTATTTATGAATTATATTACTATATTATTTACTTATTTTATTAGATCGTTATACTTTTCGCTTTAAAACTTTAACTTTTTCATATTATTTTTAACATATTAATATCTTTTTTTTTTCGTAACTTAAGATTACGTTTAATATTATTTATATTAATATCTTAAAATGTATAAAGTTCATTTAAGTCGGTTTCGAATTATTGTTTTTAAATAAAAGTTTTTAATTTTTACTGAAATAATAAAATGTTTTCCATTAAGGATATTTCGTATTTTTCTTCGCTAAAAATCTCTTCGTTTTAAGAAACCTTTTAATCGGAAAAAAGTAAAAAAAAAGTAAAAAAGTTTTCGTTTATATACTTATTCGTTGTCGTTAATTAAACGGCTTTATCTTGAATCTCGTACTCTCTTTTATTAACCTAGCTTTACAATCAACTGCTTTCGTATAACGTATTACGGTTGCTAATTAACTAAAAGATGCTACTATATCAGCAATTATAATAATTAAATGTAGGAATCTGGCGTAATTGCTTTATATTAGTTCTCTAAATTCTAAAAAAGGACAAATCTAGTCTATAAGCAATCGCCCTTACATATATGATTAGGTAGCAAAGGATCATCAATAGACAAAGGCTGTTCTAAGCAACATTCTGCTACCTAGTCCAAACAAAGCCCACTAGTCGGCAGCACCTAAAAGCATCAATTGCCGATAAAAAGTTATAAGTTTTTACGTTTGTCGTATAGTTATTTTTAATTCGTTATTAATAAGGTATACTTTAATTTTTTAAATTACCGTTCTATAAAAATTATATATATTCGATAAGGTTATAATTAAGGTTTTATAAAATTTATTTTACGAAAGTAATAAATAAAAACTATGTTATAATAGGGTTTTTTTTATATATTTCACGGTATGAATAAAAACGTTATTATAAATAAGCAGTTTGTCGCGATGATTTACATAACCGACGATCTTAAAGTTTAAACTTCTTTGATCGTTTTTATTAACATCGCCAAATAATCTTAAAGACTATTCTATATCCCCGTCGAGTTATACTACTTTAATCTATAAATATATAATATCGAATTAAAAATGTTAATTATACAAGGCCGAATAGGTTCAAACTTTATTTTTCAGACTGAGCTAATTTTACAGAAAATTATTACATAATATAATTTGTACGATAAATATTATATTCAATATTTTCGAATATAATAAGTAATTAATGAATTTTATAATTAGGACAAATTAATACCCTAATTTTATAAAGCTTTATTTTAAAACAAACTACGAAATCTTTATAAAAACGTAATATTTTGATTAATATCTGTTTAAAAAGTTTATATACGTAATTGTCAGTAAGTTTTAATCTTAATAAATCTTATATTTAGGAACTTTGCGGTTCGAGAATTTTAAATAGTATAATTTAAAAAATATTAAACTTTACGAAATGAATTTTCAATATAAATTTAAAAACAAACTTTAAAACTAAATTTTACGAGTAAACGTTAATTACGTATAGAAGATTAAGATTTTTCGAACTTTCGGTAATTTTACGATTTAATAGTTTTTATAATTTTTTAAAATTATTTAAAATAATATACCGCGTAAATCCGAATATACGATACCAGTAATATATAATTGTGAAATTATGTACAACCCGTTTATTAACGGTATATAAATATTACAAAATTACCGGACGAAATAAAATTATCGATATTATTATCGATTTAAACTTTTTTTAAAATTTTTAATTTTTAATTTTTAAATACGATTTAATATACGAAAATAATAATAATCGATTTTTATAAAAATATATACCGAGAAATATAACGATTATAAAGATATTATTAACGAAATTAATAAAAAAAGGTAATAATAAGTTTAAAAATTTCGAAATTTGGATTTTAAAAACGATGTAAGGTAGAAAATTACGAACGATAATTTGCCCGGCTATTTCGGATTACGAAAATCGTTCAAAAGCTCGATAAGATTTAACGTAAATAGGAGCTACGAGATAAGGCAATCTGCGAAAGGAATGAGTTTAGTAAAGCTTAGAAATTAAAGTAGTAATCTATTATTTTATCGAATTTTGTTTATACGGTCACGTCTCTTCTAGAGAGAAAAAAGTTAATTATATATAATAAAATATATTCAATATAAAATTAAGCAATTATTTGTTTTAAAAGTTTATTTTATAAAGATTTTTAATTTTTTTTATATTTAAATTATATAAGAAAAAAAGTTAGAATTAATTAATTATAATAATAACATTAATAGAGAAGTAAAAACTTTATTTAAAGAATATTTAAATTATTATTATAAACGGTAACGTAATTTTTATTAAAAAGAAATTATTTATTTTTTTATTAATAAAATACATTAAGTTAAAAGTAAATCTGAAACACTTTTTTTTACCGTAAAATAAATAAAAATAAAACGTTTTAAGCGTTAAAAATTAAAACCTTTTATTACGGTATAAATAACGACATTTAAAATTAATAACGTAAAATTATATAACGTACCACATAAACAAGCTATATATATAAGCAAGCTATACACTTTTTCATTATGTTAATTACTTAAGTTCAATTATATATTTCTTAACAACTATAATATAAAACGGTTTATAAGAAAAGCAAAACTAAATTTAATCGTTCAAAGTAAAAAACAAAACCCGAAACTTAATTATAAAAAATTTAGTTTTATTTATAAGTATTAATTTAAAAACGCGAATTAAAAATAAACGCGCCCAATTTAATACCGACCCTAATTCGTACAAATTAACGTTAATCGAAAAAAAAAATTTATCGAAAAAATCCTTCACTTAAATAGGTAAACGTTTTCTATTCGACTTTAATACGTTAAAGATATAACTAATATATTATTAACCCAGTACGTTATAAAACGCGTTAAAATTAATTAAATATCAGATTTTATTAAAGGATAAAGAAAGGTTTAAACGTATTTAAATCGGAAAATTAATTATTAGCGCATTTTATACGAAAGTTCAAAAATATTTCGTAAATAATTGGAATGTATTCGGGTTATTATAACAAAATATAGTATTATAAAAAGTATTAATAATTTTAACGACATTAAATTTTCAATAAAATCTTCTATAATAACGGATATAATAAATATTAATACTAAAGAACGTGAAAAGCTTAAATAAAAGTAATAAAAAAAATAAAAAAACAAGTTGTAATTATTTAAATTTATAGTTTTCAAAATTGAATTATACCGTTACTTATTAATAAAATAGAAAAAAACTATTTTAAATTTTAATACCGTAATAATTTATTATTAATAACCCATTACAAAATTATATTAGATAATAATAATTAAATAATAAATAAATTAAATTTCAAATAAATTCAGGGTTATAATAAATATATTTAAACGCATACAAGAAGCTTAAATATTTCCTTATTTCTAACGGTTATAAAAACTTTTATTCGATAAAATTCGTAAGGTATAACGTTAATAATAATATTATTACGTTTTATATAGCCCCAAATCTTTCGTATCGGTTTTAATCTTTTAATATATTTTACTTTTTCATTTTAAAACGTACATATTCGTAATATATAAAAATTTAATATAACGCCATTATACTTATATTACCAAAAAGGTTTTTTTACCGGCTTTTATAACGCGTTCTAAGCTACTATAATATTTAATAATATTAAATTTAAATTCGTAAAAGCTAAACTTATTCTATTCGCTCTTAATAGCTTCTTTTTTTCGAATTAAAAGTTTGTTTAATTATACTTACGCTAACCGTTTTTCCGTTAATCTTTACCTGTTCCATTCGTTTTTCGCTTATAAAAATCCTTAAAAATATTTTTTAAAAAAAATAACGAAATAAAACCGTTATTTACAAAACAAAATTAATAATTAATAAAATAACACGTTAAAATAAAAAAAAGTTAAATCGGTTAATTTTCTAACTAAAAATAATTTATTACTTTTATACGAAATATTGTTTTTTGTAAAAAAGTTGACCAATTACGCAAAATAAATTATATCTTAAATAAACGTTATAAAATAAATTATAAAACCTTTTCTTTTTTTTTTTAAAAAAAAAGGATATTTTTTCAAAAAGAAAATAACCTCTTTTAAAAAAGGTAATAAAAAAATATAACCAATTATATCTGAAAAAGCCGTAACAAAAATGTTGAAACTAAAAAACGGAAATCTAACGTTTACAGCAAGCTCGGGTATAATATACGTATTTATAACGAAGTTATAAATACGTTTAGCAAAAAAAAAAAAGAAAATCTAATTAATTTTAGTTAATGCGATATAATATTATTAAATTATTTAAATTTATTATTACAAAGTGCCAAAAAGTATACAGCTCGCTTATATATACAGCCTGCTTATATATACAGCTCGCTTATATAGTATATTATAAAAATAATTGTGAAAATTTAGGTTTTTATTATTATACCTATTATTTCATTATTATCGATAGCTTATAGGCGTTTTAAAAAAACGTATATACACAAAAATATATTATTTAAAAGCTAAATAAGGCTAGGACAGTATGATTCGAAATGGCAGTACAGGATTAAAGAGGCACCTAAATATATGTTACTCCTTGGCAAGTACCTAACGCAAGAACTGCAGAACCTGTCAGCTAGCAAGGGGTGCGCTAGCACCCTATATACGGAAAGGCTCCCCCTGAACGGACCATGTACATCACGTGACTAGATTACATTAAAGTGCGGTGTGCGTTCTAGAGCACCTGCAACGAGTCATGCAATATAATACATAACTGGTATCCTTTATATCGAATAATTATGAGTTTTATTCGCTTAATTCGTGTTATTATTTATTAATCGACTATTATTAAACGATATAAACTATATATTAATAGCAATTATTTATATATTTTAATAATTATAATACCGACCGTACTGTAAAGTTCGTAATTATTTATAATAATTTTTAAAATTAGAATAGATTTAAGCATAAATTTTTTGTTAAAGGTAAGAGATATAATTTATAAAATTATATCGACCTTAATTAAAACCTTTTATAATTTATTAACATATGCCTTCCGATATATTTTTTATTTAAAAAAACGATTTCGTTAATTAACGTAAGTAATGAATTTATTGTCCGAAAAAATTATTTGGTTAAAAAAATTAATCGAACGGATTATCCGATAAATATTTTTGAAATAATAACCGAAAGCAAATAAGCTTGTAACTAAAACTTTACAACATTTTTTATTATAATTAAAAATATAAAACTTTTCGAAAGAATTATAACGAATTTATAAAATAAGTTTTGAATAACGTTATTTTATCGATTAAATAAATTTATTTAAAATTAAATAACGATTTTAAAAGATAATACGTTAAATTATAACAGTTCGAAAAGGTTTACGATAATCGCTTATTTATGAATATTAAACGTAAATATAAAAAACAATTAAAGTAATCTTCGAAAATTGCAAAACTTTTTAATAAATAAATAATAAAATATCAAAAGATTATAATTTAAGGTTAGTGTTACAAGGTTTCCGAAATGAATATAGTAATTCTTTAAATAAATTAGTTATATATAATAATAACGCAGATTTTATTTAATTAATTGAATTTATACTTATTTTATTTAAAGACGATATTAAAAACGAAACAACTAATTATTTACAGGTTAAAGTTAATTTTTGAAATTATTAAAATATACTAAATTTATAATTATTAACGAGAAGTATTAAAGTAACATTTTTAATTTCTAAATTAAAATAATTTTAATTTAAAGAATTAAAAATATTAATTAGAAACATTAATAAAATATTAATAATTAACCGTATAGTAAGCTTTTTTAAAAAGGGTCGAAACGAAGTAATTATAAAGATTTTTAAACGAATTAAAATAATAAAAATTAAAAGCGTTAAAAGTTACATATATAAGATATATATTATAAAACTTATTTAAGTACTTCTTATAAATTCTTTTAATATTTTTATACATTTTTTAAAAGAACCTTAAAAAATTTTCACTTTAATTAAACAATAATAATATTAATTTAAAAACGTATCGTTACAAATTAATTTTTTTTAAAAAGAAAATTAACCGTTTATTAAAAATAATGAATAAATTTATTACTTAAAAATTAAATTAATTTCTAAAAGAAATAAAATGAGTTTTAATATATTCTTTTAATTTTTAATTCATATAATGTAATACACGTTACGTTTTATTCGTTAAAGAATTTAACTATTTTAAATATAAGATTTACGATATATATTTTTAATCTAATTAATAAATTTTTAAATTATAAAATAACGATCTAAGGTAACGGAATATACGTAAAAAGAAAGTTTGGTTCTAATTAAAAAACACAGAAAAGTAAATATATTATTTTAAAGCTTTACGGGCTCGAAAGCGTTACGTTTATACGACGTAATTTATTATAAAAATTTCGTATATAATTTGGTATTTTTCCGGTAATTCCGGAAAAAAAGTACTAATAAAATAACCGAAAAAATAATAACTTTATTCGAAATAAGTTTAATTAAATAATTATTATATTGATAAATAAGTTTAACTAATTCGTTATTAAAGATATTAACGTAATAATATTTTATGTAATTTTATTTATTTATAAAGGAAACGTTAATTTATATATAACGAAATAATTACGAATTAATAATAATATAATATAATACTTAAAATTGGAATATTTAAGATCCGAAATAATTATTTAATTATAATTTTATATAAAAGTAATTTTTTAAAAAAGCTTTATAACGATTAAATATTAAATATATAATAAAGCAAAAGTTAAAAAGTAAATATATCCAAAACTAAAAAAAGAAACGTTCCGATTAAAATAACGAATTATTATCGATTTTAAAAATTTCGAAAAAAACCTTAAAAGATATAAATACGTTATATTTATAATTAATAAATATGTAAGTTTTATTTAAAATATTTATTTTAAAAATCGAAAGCTAAATATATTAATTATAATATTTTAATATTTTTTTTAGATTTTGAAAAATTAAAATAAACTCTTTTATAAATATTTAAATATGATAACGAAATTTTAAAAAAGTATTAATTTCGAAATATGTTTTAATTACCTTTTTTAATATTATATATCTAGGCTTAAAAAAGTATAAAACGTTTAAAAGGTATAATTAAAAACACGGTTATAATATAAAATAATGTTAAATTATTTTCGTTTTTAATCGTATATATTTTTAAAGTAATAATATATTTCTATAACCCTATTTTCAAATATGTTCTTTTTTAACAGAATTTATATAAAATTTATTATATTTATTTAACGTATATAAACGGCGTTATAATATTTAATCGAAAGCTTTAATAAGTTTATTTGCAAATATACGGTTATATAATTTACCTAATAATAATTACCGTTATAAAAAAAATTTTAAAAGTTAAGTTTTAAAACGTAGATTAATTTTTTTGTCGGTTATCGATTTATAAAAATTTACGACATTTAAAAGCCGTTAACTAATAAAAATATTATTATTCGAAACGTATAATTTAATAAAAACAATAATTTTTTTAAGTTACGAAAAACAAATTACGTACGTTATTTTTTAAGTAAAATTACTTAATTAGGTTTATAATTATTTAAATATATATATTTTTAAAAAAATAAAGATTTAAACGTAATAATTTAATGTTAATTAAAGAAAGATAATTTTAAAATAATATCAAGATTTTAAAAAACGTACAAATTAATAAAAAATAAACTTATTCGTATAAAATTAATTACTTTTATATAACTGTTATATTTAAAATATTTCCGTTTTTTAAATTAATATTTTTATTAACGTTTATATTATTAATTATTATAGTTATTACGCTGATAAAAATAAAAAAATAACCTTAAGTTTTTATTATATTATTTAAATTAAAGTAATAATAAAAAATGAAAATATTCCATAAATTAAAAACGTAAACTTTCCGTATATTCCGTATTATAAAAATATTATTCAAAACAATTATAAAAATTAAAAAGTTACATTTAACGTTAAATAATTAATTTACTTTATATATTTACTTCCTAACTAGCTGATAAATTACGGAAATTTAAAGAAAATAATTACCCGAAATACGTATTATCTTAATCGAAAAACTTTCGATACGAAAATACATAAAATCTTTAAGTTACGAAACCGGGTACATAGGCGTAACCTGCTATTACCGTTACGAGGCTATAAAAAGCTAAATATATACCCGTTAAAGGAATTATTTCGTAAAACCGAAAAGTTTTATTTATAAAATTATAAAAAGATATAATGTTAAAAAACGGTTAATTAATTTTCCGTTACAAAATTATTTTTAAAATATATATAAATATATATTTATAAATTTAACAAATATAATTTTTATAAAAACTTAAAATGCGTTACGTTAAACAGAATAATTAATAATTTAAAAACGTTTATAATAATATATACGTATTTTTTAAAAAAAAAATTATTTTAAACTTTAATTATAATTACGGTTAAGTTCGACTTAAAGGTTAAATAATATAACGTTATAAACGTTTTCGTTAACGCAAATTATCTTATTAAATATTTATAAAAATACCTTTAAAATACGGATAACGTAATAAAATCTTTTTAATTAAAAAGGTATTATATAAATTAAAAAGGTTACTTTATTATAATAAAAAACTTTTTATTAAAATATTAAAAAAAACTAAAACTTAACCTTATTTTTTACGACCTTTATTTTTTATTTGTTAAAAATTATGTTTTTTATAAATAATATCGTTACGGTTTATTATAAAAAAGATTAAAACCTTATCGATTAATACTTTAATAAATACAGAAACGGTATATTTTTATAAAAAATAAAAATTTATAATAATTTTTCTGTATCGGAATAATTGAAAAAAATTAAATATTAATTAAATATTTTAATCCGATTTTATAAATAAATTAATAAATATAATCCTTTAAAAAATTTAAATAATCCTTTAAATACGTTAATAACGGACGTTAAACTATTACCGATTTTTAATTTAATTTATTTAGGTTTTATTAATAAATATTAAAAAAAAATAGGTTTTATTATATACGTAATAATTAATATGTAACTTAATATAACTTTTATAATATTTTAATTTATTTAATTTAATTTTAATTTTAATGATATATTGTTATGACCTAAGAACTTGGCTTACGTAACCGGCTCGATGGGTTTAATGGAAAAAATGGGGCTTGGCGTTTCGAATCAGTCGAGCTGGGGAAATAACTTAACGGGCTCGACGGGCTTAACGAAATTTAATTATTATAAATAGATCGAATTATTTTAAATATATCAAACTAAGATAAATATATATACGTTTATTATTTTTATAACTTAAATAATACCAGCTTATAATAATAATTGGTTACTTAAATTATTTACGATTATTTACTATTATTAAACGTAATTATTTTTTTATTATTTAAATTTTTACGATATTATTATTAATATAAACCGTACGATTAGGTTTAATAATTAATTAAATTTATAACCGTTATATAGTATAAGTTTTTATTTAATAATACCGTTAAACTTTAAATAGTATTTAATATTATTATTATATTAATTAATATTACGGATAATATTATTTAATAATTTAAAAAAAAAGTTATTTAATTTAAGGATAAAATTAAATAATTTAAAAATTAACTTCAAATTAAAATATTAATTATAATAACTGTTAAAATTAAAATTAAAATGTTCGAACTTTATAATAAAAAAAATGTTTAAATATTTCTTATTTAAATTAAGGCGTATTTTCGATTTTTAAAATTAAAAGATTTACCGGATTAAATTTTTGTTATAATAACCTGCTTTATTAAAAACGCCGTAAAGTAATTTAAGCTTAGTATGCAAAATTATCTGTTAATTAAAATGTTCGATAAAAAAATTATTAAGGAAACTTTTAAATATTATATTAATTTCGAAAATAAATTTCGAAATAATTTTATTAATCCGGATAAAAAACGAAACGTAATTTAAAAACTTTTTTAATTACGATAAAGAGGATTAACGTTTAAATATGCTGTAAAATTTAAAAATTTAACTATTAAAACCGGATACGGAAGTAACGAAAATAATATTATAATTAATATGTTTTATAAAAAATTAAAAGAAAACGTTAAAAACGAATTAATTAAGAAAAACCGGATCATAAGTTTTTATAAATATATTACCGAGGCCGTAAAAATCGATAATCGATAGTTTAAAAAACGATAAAAAAAAACATTTTATTCCGAAATTTGGTTATTTTAAAGTTAATTAAAAAAAACGTAATATATTTTCGATTTTTTACGGAATTTATTTAAAATTTATAAAATAAAGAATTATTTAGTTTAAAAAGGGTTTAATTACTTATTATAACTACGGAGAATAAGGACATATTATACGATAATATAGGAGTTAAAAATAATTACGATAATAAATTCCAGTTTTTAAAGGCTAATATTAAAAGGAAATTAACGATAAAAAAATAATTAATATGATTTACGTTGGAAATAATTATACGCCGTTACCAGAAATACGATAAGGATTAAAAAAAGCCAAAAAGTTATTTTAAGCAATAATTAAAAAAAAAATATTTTTATTAAATTTATTTTTATAAAATAATTTTAAAAATATAAAAATCGAAAGAAATTTAAAAAAATATAATTTATTTTTCTAGTTATAACGACGATAAAAAAAACGATTAGGCAATATTTAACGTTTGGACCAAAAAATACCGAAAATAAAACGAAAATTTATATTTAAAAAAGCTTAATCGATATAAAAGGTTCTATGCCGTTAATTATAAACGATATTAATATAAAGTATATAAAGATTATAAGGAATATATTATACGGCGGATTATGTAAATATAACGATAAGGTTTTAATTTTAATAATTAAATAGGCGACGATCCGAAAAATTAAAAGTAATACCGATATTTACGAAAAATGATAATTTAGGCTAGAATTAATTAATTAACAGTATTTAAAAATTGGCCAAAAAAATAGTTTTATAAAGAACTTTTTTTATTACCATAATTAATATAATTATTAAACGTAAAAAAAGTTAATTTAAAGGATAATGGAAAAATATTATTAAAAAATAATTACGGATTTATAGTTCCAGTTAACGTTTATTAAAAACTTAATAAAACGATACGTTTTTTAAAAAAATTTTTAAAATTGAAATATATTATTAAGGAGGTTTTTTAAAAATAAATTATTTATTTGGAAGTTACGTTACGTTAACACAATAAATATTTATAATAATTATAAAAATTAAACGAATAATTTTTAAAAGGAATTATAAAATTTGAAAATAATTTAAAAAATTAAGGTTATTTATAAAAAAGTTTTAAGTTAATAAAAAGAATAAAAGTACATGATAACATTTTAAAAACGTTTTATACGTAATAAAAACGGTAGGAAAAAAATTAATTATAATATAAGTACGAATTAAAAAAAAAATAGTATACCGTAATAATGGATTACGAAATTATATAAAAAAATTATATCGTCCCGGAAGTAATAAATAAATTATAATTATTATAACGAAATAAGGAAAATCCTTACGAAATCGAAAATGCCGAAAGTTAAATATTTAATTACGATAACGGATAAATTAAATACGAAATTAATTATTTTAAAGTTTTCGTTAAAATTTTTTTTTATTAATTTTAATATTATTTTAATAAAAAATTATAAGATAATTTTCGAGTTATTATGATTAAAGCAATATAATCCAGCTATCCATTAAAAAATTAACTAAATAAATTTCGTTTTATTTTTTACCGATACGCAAAATATAAACGACAAAAAATTTTAATATTTAATTAATAAAATTAACGAATATAAATATAAAAATACGATAAAAACTTTATTACTTAAAAAAATAAAATACGTAATAAGTAAAGGGCATATTAAAAAAATACGGCGTATTATTATAAACTTTAAAGTACGATTTCGGTAAATAAATAACGACTTATTATTAAAGCTTAAAAAATTACCAAAATATTATAAATATAAACGATTATTTCAAAAAAGGTTTAAAATAAAATTGTTACTTTATAACGAATAGAATTACGAAATAATTTTTAAAAAATAATAAAACGATTATTTTTTACCTTATTTATAACCTAAATTAAATAAAATTAGAGGTATTACGTAATTACTTCGAAAACAAGCTAAAAAAGGCTATATACGACGTTTTAAATTATTAATAAAATACTTAATATTTTTCGTATTAAAAAAAATAAAAAATTACGATTCGTTATTAATTATAAATAACTTAACGATATTATTGTTAAAAATAAAACTTTATTATTATTAATTACCGAAATAAAGAATTATTTATACGGAACTTAATAATTTATATTTTTAAACTTAGAAAAAGGTTATAACCAAATACGAATTAAGTTAAGTAACGAATAAAAAATAATTTTTACCATTAAATACGGATTTTTCGAATATTTTATTATACCTTTCAAACTTACGAACGTACCGGCAATTTTTTAACAAATAATTAATTACGTATTACGAAAATACTTAAATATTTTCGTTATATATTATTTCGATAATATTTTAATTTATTCGAAAATTTAAAAAAAATATACAAAATATATTTATAAGGTTTTATAAACGTTCTAAAATATTAATCTTTTAGTTAACGCCGAAAAAAGCACTTTCCAGATATAAAAAGTAAAATATTTAAAATATATTATTACTTTTAAATATATCAAAATAAACCTTAAAAAGCTCGTAGCAATTAAGAAATAAACATAATTTATTAATATTAAAAGAATATAAATATTTTTCAAATTCCTTAATTATTAAAAAAAATTTATACGTAATTTTAGCAAAATAATTATATTATTAATAAAACTTATTAAGAAAAAAAAAATTCGAATAAATATTAAAAAAAAAAACTTTTTAATAAATTAAAAACGCCTTAATTAATAAATTAATATTAATTATATACGATTTAAAACGATTAATTAAATTAAAAACCGACGTTTCGAATTATACCTTTAAAATAATAATTAAATATGAAAACGATAAAAAAAACTTTTGCCTTATTACTTTTTATTTTTATAAATTATATAGAGCCGAGCTAAATTACTTTATATACGATAAGGAATTTTTAGTTATCGTTAACGCTTTTAAGAAATTTAAACATTATTTTAAAGGTAATATATATTAAATTAAGATATATATAAATTATAAAAACATTATATATTCTTAAACGATACGAAAATTAATCGGAAAATAATTACGTTATATAAAATACCTTTTTAAATTCGATTACGTTATTATTTATTATAAAGGATTAAAAAATGGCAAAATAAACGTATTTAATAAACGATGTAACTTAAAAAAATTTAAGGTTAAAATATAATAAATAATTTTTAATATAATATCTGAAAGATATTTATAATAACGATAAATTATTACGATAAAAAAAATCTAGCTAATATATATTAACGTATATAACAATATAATAATAACCTATTCGAAAATTAACAAATAAACAAAATTTAAATATTAAAATACTTCCAAAAAAACCTAATACGAAATATATATAAATATTAATTACATAAATATCCAGGGATTTATAAAACTCTAAAATGTTTATAATAAATATATTACTTTTTTAAAATAAAATTAACTATATAAAAAGTAATATAATAATACGATATTTACGTTAAAATAAAAATACGATAATATAAACCTTACGGAAAGTTATAACTATTATTAATCGCAAAATAATTATAAAATTTCATTATATTTAACTTTATTACTAAGTTTTTTATATTAAAAATTTTAAGTATAAAAGTACATTACGATAACATTTTTATAATCGTTAATTAATTTAAGAAATCTTTTTACTTTTTACCTTATAACGAAAATACCGATATAAAATAATTCGTATATATTTTTTTTCGATATATTTTAAATATTTATAAACTTTTAAAAAAAATTATATTAAATAAAAATAAAATTTTTATTTTAAAATTTTAATAAAAATTAATAATTTAAATTAAATTAAATTATAAATTATTTAACGTATTTAAATTATAAATAAACGGATAAACGAAAAGAATTAATTAAACGTTAAAAACGTATTTATAATATTATATTAATTACGAATAAAATAAATAAATTAAAAAGTTACTAATTACGTAATTAACTTATAATATTAATTATTACGAAAATATTAAAACGATATTAATAATTATTAATTTTGATTTTATATTAAAAATTCATAAAAATTTATTAAAAAAAATTAATTAACGTTAAAATAATTTTAATATTAAAATAATTAAAGTAATTATATACCGAAATAAAATTAAATTTTAAATTCGTACGTAATTAAATAAATAAATATTATAATTAAAAAAAACTAAAAAAAATTAACTTTTTCGGAAAAGGAAATAATTTACCTAATTATTAAAAACATTTAAATTAAGTAACGTAATAAAAAATTTTACTTTAAATATATTAATTTATATAAAATTACCAAAAAAATTTTAAAAAGTAATTACGAATTAAAGTTATTACCGAAGGTTAAATTTTCTTTAATTTTTCATATTTTTTATTCGAATTAATAGTAAATATAATTAAAGTTAACATAAAACGAAAAAAAATATATATATATATAAAAAACGTATCGGTTTACGGAGCAAAAAAAATTTTAAATATACGGAAATAAAACGGGTTTATTTAATATTTAATTAAATAAAAAGATTACCTAAATTCCGAAAATATTTAAAAATTTACGAAAAACTTTACGAACGTTTAACGTTTTTTAAAGAAATTTTATTAATAACGTCGAAGCTGCCAAAATTAAAATTTTAATTTACGTTATTTAACGGTACCTAATCCGTCCCTTTAATATTAAATTAATTAACAAAAAAGGTAATTTATGTAAATATAATTATTTCGGTTTTTAATTATTTTTATTCCGTTTTAAATATTTAAATTCTTTTATCGTTTCCGTACCTTAAATTTCTCGACGTAATATTTCGATCTTACGTTATCGTATTAACTTTTTTTAATTCCGAAACCGGGTTAAACGATTAAATAATTCCTTTTCGGTAAAATGTTCTTAAAACTTTAATCGGTTTTTTTTATTTATTAATTTTCGATATTTTAATTCGGAAGTATTAAAAAAGTTATAAGAATTAATATATTTAGTATAATAAAAATATTTTCTAAAATTAAAATAACTTTATAAATTTCGTTTTTAAATTTATAACGAAAATAAAAAAGGTTAAAAGATATATTAAAATTAAAACGGTCGATTCGTTTTAATAAAATTAAGCGTTATTACGTTTACGACGAAATCGTTACTTTTTAATTCGATTAAATATAATAATTAAGTTACAAAATAAAATAATAAAAAGGAAAAAAATTTACTTATTAAATAATACGATAAACAAATTAATTTTTAAAGGCAAAAATTTTAAAAAGGAAAAAATTATATTATAACTTAAAAACTTGGTTTATTACTAAACGGTCGAAAGATATATAAACATTTCCGATAAAGGGTTTTGGCTTACGTAACCGGTTCGATAAGTTTAATAAAAAAAATAAGGTTTAACGTTTCGAATTAATCGAATTAGGGAAATAATTTAACGGGTTCGACGGGCTTAATAAGATTTAACCACTATAAATAAATCGAGCCAGTTCGAATATATCGAACTAAAATAAATATATATACGTTTATTATTTCCATAACTTAAATAATACCAGTTTATAATAACAATTAATTACCTAGATTACCTACGGCTATCTGCTATTACCAAACGTAATTATCTTTTTATTGCTTAGATTTTTACGATACCATTGCTAATATAAACCGTACGACTAGGTTTAATAATTAATTAAGCCCAGAATCGTTATATATATATTATAAAGTTATTAATTAAATTATTTTATATTTAATCGATATTAAACCGTTAACGTTATAATCTGAAAATAAAAATTTATTAAATATTTAAAAAAAAAGTTTAAATAATAATATAATTAATTAAAAAAAAAATTTAAATTTATATTATAAAATTTTTTAAAAAAGTAATAAAATAACGAATAAATAAATAAAATATAATAATTATTATTATAACCGATACGGAATTATTATTTTTTACGTAAATTATTAAAAAAAAAAAATTTTTTTTAATTAATTAAAAAATAAAAATCGATTTAAATATAAAATTTTTAAATATATAATACGATAATTAATAAATTATATAATTTATTAACGTTAATATTATTTTTTTATAAATAAAATTATAATACGTAAATATATATAATTATTAATTTTAAAAAGTTATATAAAAAAATTAATTAAGGTAAATTATACGTTTATGGACGATATATTAATTAATAAATTAATAAAAATTTATTACGTAAACTTTTTGAATATTTTAAAAAATAATTAAAGTTAATAAATATTACGGGAATTTTTAATCGGCGGAAGAATAATTTAAAAATAATTTTAAAAAAGGAATTTATTAATTAAAAGAATTTTATCGCCGAAAAAAAGGTAAAATGGATAATTACGGTTTTAAAAAGTGATAAAGTGTGATAGTTAACGCCGTGACTGCGTTAAAGCGTTAGGGGGGTGTATCAGCTAGCAGGGGGTGCGCTAGCATCCCATATACGGAAAGGCTCCTCCTGAACGGATCATGTACATCACGTGACTAGATTACATTAAAGTGCGGTGTGCGCTTTAGAGCACCTGCAACGAGTCATGCAATACAACACACAACTGGTGTCCCCTATATCGGACAGAACCCCTTTCTTCTTCGAATTGCTCCACTCTAATTGGTACCTCATCACTCCTTTATAAAGCTCGATGGTCCTTCTATTGGCATGGACCGCCTTAGTCAAATGTGTCCCTCGGGGAGTCTCGTGGCCCCCATCATAAACGGGAGTGGTACGGACAGCCGGCTCAAAAATCCGGCTGAGCTCCTCCCCACCTGCTGGTTCAAGCTGGCCTTTGGCGCCCCAAATATCCACATTCGGAATCCAGATCTTGTCGACTTCGGGGTTCAGGCCCAGAATTTCATTGCATCCCGATTCTTGGCCCCGCAGAAGAATAATGCATATCGGAAGGGTACTTGGCCCGACCTTGGTCGCTGCCGTTATTTCTCCAAGAGATACAAAGCTGCAAGCACGCAGCCAGCCGAGAACCCAGTGATTGCGTCGTAAGGGCCTTCGGTGCGGATGTAATCATTCAGATGACCGATCGCCTCTCGCAGTCCCGAAAATTGATTGGATGATAATACGCGAAAAAATGGTTGATCAGGGGAGGCAGAGACGCAACATATGGTTTGCATGACATGGGTTGTTTGCATACTAGTGACACTACTACTGTAACTCCGCAGTCCAAACTTGAGTTGCAGTGGCTTGGAAACTCCGGGCAAGGGAGTCTCAGGTCCGGCTCCACCGCATCAGCCCCACTCCACGAGCGCCAAAAAATAGTCGTAGTTCATGACAGTGTCCGTCGCTATCCAGAGCCAGCGTTGAGCATCAAACGGCCGTTTCTCTGTTACGGCATTATATTAAGTTCGAATCCCTGTTTCTAGGCTAAGAAACAAGGTAGCTGGATTCAAGGTTACAAGCGTTACTCTACTTATGATGGCTGATTGCCCTGTATCTGGACAACAGAAAAGAATGAAGTCTCCGCAAAAATTCACCGTCTCGTGGTATGTAGGTGCAGGCTCCAGGGGGGTTGTGAGCGAGGTCTACACAAACGCAGCCCCAGTAATTCGAACGAATTCCTCCTCGACATGCGACCACACCTTCTGTGCTATGCCGTCCTTCCTCAAGTTGCCCAGAAGCTTCTCTACCTTCGGCGGTGCACTCTCCGCATCGTTGCTGATCGAGTACACGCCACTGCCACTCTTCCCGTCCGTCCCTCGCGCAACCGTGATACCTCTCGGCAACGGAACACCGGCAGTGGCGCCGGCAGCGCCACTCTCGCCTCTTTCCGGAAACCGGGCGCTCGTCGCGAAAAACACTTCGCGCTCTCCAACTTCGTTGATTGGGGTAGCGACAAACGGCCCGATCACTAGGAAGGCCGCATTCCAAATCCCCCTCAAGACCGTGAAAGTCAGCCCTTTCACATCGTTTCCAAAGTTGGTCTTGACAAAACCGGGATAGTTGTGGATAAAAGACACGTTTGGGGCGTTCTGCGCAAGGGCTTCGAGCGCGAGTGTCATCAGTGAGCTGAAGTGGCCGCGGGAGCGTGGGGAAAGCATGGACATATGACGGCCCTGAAAGTCATTCGCGTGGATAGCGCTTTCTTTGGTGCCTGCAAGGACGGTCACGACACGGCGTAAACCGGTCGCGTTCCGCAGCAGAGGCAAGAGGTTGACAATAAAACGAAGGCGGGCGTAATATGTCACGGCTGCAGGATAGTAAAGACCTTCTTCGGTATCTGCGATAGATCGATTAGCTTCCTTCTCCTGATCCAGGACTCCGCCAAGCTTTCTTGCTTGACACACCCACCCTTCCCAGTGATCATTGTACCCGTACTTAGGAACAGAAGGTTGATTGCCGCTTCCTTTCCCTTGATCTCGCGGCAAGCATCGTCTACGGAACGGAGCAGGCTGACGTCGACGCTGATGTAGATGTACTCTCCCCCAGGATTCAGCTTCTGCAGCTCTGCGCGGATTCGGTTGCCGGACTCCTTAGACCGTCCAATAAAGTAAATCCGGGGCTTGACAGCATTCTTGGCGAACTGCTTCAGCGATGTCTCGCCGATACCGCTGGTTGCGCCGGCGAAAACGGCGACGAGACCAGACCGGAGAGCCGTCGCGATCTTGGAGTTGGAATACCGGATCTCTTCCAGAGCGACCATTGTAGAAGATGTGTGCGGATGGGGGATTTGGTCTCTGATGCGAGAAAGAAAGCACTGTTGGTTGACCTCTGGTGGTAGGGCCCTCAGTGAGAAAACAGAAGTTTGTTTCAGTCAGAAGGCACGGCCGGTACCGATCTCGTGCGCAATTTGTAAGGAAAGTTGGTGAGTTATAGAACGGATTCCGCGCATATAGAGGGTATACTACCCGACCTTGTGTCATGCTGTCAGTGCAGCGGGACGGACGCTAGTCAGCCCGAACCCGAACCCGACATAAATTCAAGTTGGTCCGAGTCCCATTCTGCCTTATGACGGGCGAGTTCATGCAGACGTACAGTCGGAGTACTTAACATTATTACGTGGTATGACTGTCTAGAAATGAGATGATAAGGCACCCAGCTCACTGCATGCAACAGGGCATGGAAGCTCCGCATCTTTATCTCGTTAACGCCGGTAAAGACGGCTCTCAGTTTTGCCGTGAGAACGAAGCTACATGTAGTAAACGGTTTGCAAGGCAATTTCATCTTCGGCTAAAATTAGTACATGTCCACTCTGCCACTTGGAAACGACATCGCCGGTTCTAGCATGATCAAAAACAAGGCTGAGGAATATCTAAGGCGCATCCCGTCCAACATAGAATCCTGGTGAGTTAAATCACTGCCAGACCAACCGGCTTATCTTCCGAGTCCTTCTTTTGAACGTCCGTCCAGCCCATGAAACGCGAGAAGAATAGCGTAGCCCCAGGGATATCCGCGCACAGGTAGAAAATGCGGTCCATGCTTGGACTGTACGCTAAGATGACGCTGCCGAGAGCATCGCTGGGCACAAGCTGCCCTATGGCAGTAGAGCTCCATGATGACCGGCTCTGGACTGGCGGTCGACGCGAATTTCAGGATGCTTTCGAGCAAGCTGTTGGTGAGGATGGTCTGAGCGAAGACGATCATCACAGCACCTCAGAAGTTCGGGCAGAGCACGAAGCAGGACATGGCGGCGGGGTTTCGGTCTTTGGGTACACCGTTCTGGATGTACGACATAGGCTCGACGGAGGGAGAGTCAGCCTTCAAAAGTCCAAATCGTCTTGGGGATGCCGGTCATAACGCACCACTCAGGTTCCCAGTCCCCGGCCAATTCCCAGAACTGTTTGGTAGCCAGCCAACTCACTTGCCTGTGGATCTTTACGTGCCGTAGTTGAATGATAATCGATAAAAAGGAAGCTTGTAGAATTGTGTTGTACCGATGCAATGCGGCAATTTATCTCGTCATATCAATTAAGTCCAATAACTTTCCGGGCTATACAAGCCTTATCATCATCATCTTGTTCCAGTCATATGCTGACCCAACCAGGAAGTGCCATCCGCAACGCCGACGAGCCCAATCATGCCCGCCGGGCCGCCGGCCCCCGCACCACCGTGAGCACGCGGGCGCGGCCACGCGTCCTCCACCTCTTGCCCCGCCGGCCCCTGCTCATGTGCCGCACTGCCCGTTGCGTCGGGGCAAAACTCACGCATCGTCCGCGCAAGCCGGGTGAACACCTCGTCGCACCCCTGCTCGCCGGCCGCCTGAGCGACCAGCTCCAGCTTCTCGGCCACGCGGCCAAGGAGCAGAGGCACGTCGATGATGGCCCGCACGGCAGTGCGGTCCCAGGCTGGTTGCTCGATGGTAGTAGTGAGGCGGTTTAGGACCACGACACAGCGTGCAAGCTGCGCCCATTGGATGAAGGAAACGCCCCTGAAATCGGACGGCGGGGAAGCCAATAAGGCCGAGGTGCAGCCCTGGACGGCGCGTACGCATTGCCAGAGGCACCGTAACCGCTCGTGGCGGCATGAGGCGCTGCTTGCAGTGCCACCGGCGGCGCTCATTGACCCTGTGCCTGTCATCCTGGCGAATTGACCAACCATGATCGGAACCATGGAGTTAACTGCATGTGTGGACTCGCTGATGCTGAGCTCCGTCGAGTGTATGTGAGCCATGATGAGTCCCCTTTGCGGGAGGCCCGGGGAAAGCGATATCTGAAGTTCTTGTAGCTGTCCCCGTAATGTTGTGAGGGCCATGAGCGCTGGAAAAAGCGTCATTTCCGTTGAGGCCCCCTGCCCCTGTTCCAGCTGTTGTTGTTGATGGACCTCATCAGATTTCTGCGCGAGCAGTTGCAGACGGACTTGAATAGCGAGGGTCGCGTCTGTCGGACATTTTTTATTTGTGCTTATGGCGGCGAGGCCAACCTCCATCTGCGGCGTCCATCGCAGGGCGTCTACCTGACCATAGTAGGCCGAGACGACAGAGCTAAGCACGAAACACCCCAGGACAGCGCGCTGCCGCTCTAGAAAATCCTGCTCCGTCACGGCTCCCGTATTTTCAGACCAGGAGTCAAAGCCCGGAGTGAAAAGCGCCATCGCCCGCGCGTCTAGGGGAGCCGGCCCGTCTAGTCGCATCTCGCAGGCCAACGACTTGGCCTGCAGCATAAGCCATGACAGGCTGCAGTGATTAAGCACGTGGTCCCAGCCCCAGGATATGTATGTCAAGAGGGCTAGCAGCAGGTCCATTCTATCCACGCTGGACTGGCTTTCTTGTCCCAGCATTGCCTCGCAGATTGCCTTCTTCAGCTCCTTGCCTCTCGCCACCTTCTCCCTCGCCGAGGGCGACACGGCGCAAACAATGGCACGGAACAGGAATGGCCGGCCCTGCCGCAGCTTATGAGCGGTCAGATGGGCGGGGAGGTGCACAAAGGCAAAGTGATACAACATGCACGACCGGAACGTGCCGAGAAGAATCTCGGCTTCGGCCTCGGAGATTTGCGATTCCGATGGCTCCGACATGGTCACTGCCTTCGGCGAGCTCCAACGAACTGATCCCAAAATGACATCATCGTCATCTTCCGTGTGATCGCTGTCCTGTGCCTCGTTTTCCGCAGTATCTAAAAGCTGAACCGATGTTGTCTCTGCGGGTTGTGATGGTGGTTCTGGGAGAACTGGACTTTGCCGCTGTGTCGCGTCGCCGTCGATAACATTGCGCGACTGCAATTGTGAAATCAGGCCGTCAAGTTTGCTCTCGAGCTCGGCGATGCGGGCAGCCGGGTTTGGCTTCTTCTCGCCGGTGCGCCTGCGAAGCGAGTCGGACGGACGGCACTGTTTGTTAAGCCGGTGGCACCGCTGGCAGCCGTCACCGTCGGGACGGGCGACGCATTTGCACTTGGACTTGAAGCAGCTCCTACACACCAGGCCGTAGGGACCCGAATGGTTCGGACCTCTCCTTTCCATGGCGCCGCTTTTCTGGCGATGGCCCGGGGTTGACTTCCTGTAATCATATGCAGGTGCGGAATTGTCGGAGTCCGTCCCAGTGGGATGACTTATAGGCGAGGAATGCCCCGGACATAAGAAAGTCCGCCCGCATCACCCCCTACAAGTCAGGTACCTACCCTAGAGTTGTATATCTCTGACAAAGAGCTACGAACCAGCCGCTTTTACCTCTTGCTCACTAGGTATTTCAATAAGCTGTTAGCATCCGCAAAATAAATCACGTAATGGGTCAAGCAGGACGAGTCGACGACGCAGCAGCCGGGCGGGGCGGAGGATGGTAATAAGAACCTCGATCCCGGCCTCATCGGTTAGTTCCCTATCCTAAACGCCTCAACTATGTTTCGGCTTTAAGCTCCCGCTCGACGTCAACCAGGATGCCGTCGTTTCTGCTCTGCAAACCGGCCTCGATCGGCTGATCGAGCAGATTCCCTGGCTAGGATGGCAGATAAACCAAAAATCAGGCGTCCGCACGGCAGTTCCTTGGCCCGAAGACGTGGGCAGGGAACTTTTGCATGTCAAGGACTGCGATGTCACTATTTTGCCCATAGAGCAGCCCCTTGCGACGGGCGTACCCATCGGAAAGCTAGACGGCAAAGTGCTAACCCCCTGGGCGGCACTTCCGCAGCCCCACGGCCTTACGGGTCCGGTGCCCGTCATCACCCTGCAGGCCAATTTGTCCAGGGCGGGCTCATCCTCAACTCCAGCTCACACCACACCATGATGGATGGCACAGCCGACTTTCAAGTACTCAGGCTGCTTCCCACTGTGCTTGGCGGGGACGAGATTCCGGCAGCCGACCTGCGGCAGGCGAATCGCGACCGAACCCATCTGATTGACCTAATCCCACGCAGCGAACCTCTGAGGACCACTCCCATCTGCGGCGCCCACTTGGCTATCAGTTCGCGTTTCATGCAAGCCCGCCGACATGGTGCTACTTCAAGATGCCCGTGACGTCCCTGTCCAGGCTCGCCAAGACGGCCCACGATCCATCTAGACCTGTGGCGGAAGATGACGTCCTTCCTGCCTTCTATTGGCAGCGTCTCTGCGTTGTGCGTCTCGCGCGTGGGATGCCCGCTGATACGGTGTCCAAGACCTCCCGCGCCATCGATGGACGTATGGCGCTCGGCATACCCGTGTCCTACATGGGCGCTCACGTCTATACGGCCATCACGCGCTTGCCACTGGGCCAGGTCGCATCTCTCACCTTGCCGCAAACCGCTCGGGTGTTGCGTCGGGAATTTTCGCAGGCCAACACTGCATAGGCCATCTGCAGCTTCGCCACGTTTATCGCTCGCCAGCCGGACAGCTCCGTCCTTATGTACAACGATACCCATAACGGCAACACTGATGTCGGCGCCACTTCGAGCTTGAACACAAATCAGACTCTACCACCATCGTGGGGCCCTTCGTTGGGGCCGTGCCGCTTCTTCCGCCGCTCGATAGGAGCTCCCATTCCGGGCGCCTTCGTAGTCCAACCGGCCGAGGGTCTCGCCATCCCCGTTGCGGTGTGTTTGCCGCAGGATGATTTGGAGGCGCTGAAGAAGGACTCGCTATGGAGGCAGTACACGAGATGCATTGGCTGAGTCCGGCACATTGGAAATGTTGGATACGTGGACGGGGAGTAGCAGATACGGTAGTCTCCCATAGCACCTTGTTCGTGCTTAAGTGCCAGACCTGAAAAGTGTGAGGCCCCACACTAGGCGGGACATTATCAGGTCTTAAATCTCACATAAGTGTACCTCTTTTGTTTACTTAAGATCCCTAATAATACGTGAGAGACGATACATTACTAATGTGCTATCCTGATGATGAAATTCGAGGTGTGTATATTATTTCGAAGGCTTTTTTATACTAGAGTCGGTAGCACTTAGTGATTGCCTCGATTCAACAGTGGTTTTACCGTACCTCAGCTAGCTCAGGCGTCTCTGGCTCGTTTTCTAGATGCACTGCTGTACCATGGTAAAAATTAACCAATCAAATCCTATATCCCCGGAACGAGTTAGAGAGGCCTAAGTTAAAGTTGCAAAAAAAGGGGTTGGTATGGCGCCTTTTTAACCAAATTATTATTTTTCTAATATATTTATTCGAATGTAAGTAAATAATTTATTAATAAATTAATTTAAGCCTTAATGGCTTAGAGATCGCGGGCCTGGGTGTCACATTTTAATCGCCGTAGGCCTGGGCAGCCTGTAACGTGCGAAAAACGGCTAGTTTAAATCCAGCTTAGGATAACGTGCTTTACCTTAGCTAGCTTAGACCTTGCTGGCTCGTTTTTAAAGTTATTGTCAGATAAGTAGCGCAATAAGTGCGCACTTATCAATCCAGTCCTTTGGTACAGTGGCTACGCGACAATTAAGAGTCTCATTCGCTTAATTCATGTCATTATCCATTAATCAGCTGTTGCTGAGACGATATAGGCTGTACATCAGCAGCAATTATCTATATACTTCAATAGCTACAATGCCGACCGTACCGACAACGTCCGCAGTCATCTACAATGGTCCTTAGGATTAGGACAAATTCAAGGACGAATTCAAGGCCAGAGCTAAGGGATATAATTTATGGGACTATATCGACCCTGATCAGAACCTTTTATTGCCTGTCAAACCTACGCCGCCCGATATATCCTCCTATCCAAAAAAATGAATTCGCCAGTCGACGCGGGCAATTAATTTATGCTCCGAAAAAACCATCCAAATCGAAAAAATCGATCAAACGGGCCATCCGATAAATATCTTTAAAATAACGACCGAAAATAAACAAATTTGTTAGGGATTATGTGGTGCTCCAAGCTCTATTGGCTTGGCTGCTCCACATATATGGCTAGCTAGTCTTGGCGGGCCCATATATAGCTAGCCAGCTCGCCGATTTCTGTATTTGTCAGACACAAGCGTGTATTCAGTATTGTGTTTAAAACGGGTGTTGTTGTATTGATCATGGAGTCCTTGGACCGTGTCGGTCGGGGCTTATACTTGTGGATGTGGCTAATGTAGTCTCCACCCTAAGCCACAGGTAATTTCCGTGGCGTTTTATCTTAGAACCCCTGATATCAACAGTTATCTAATACACCTTCCCAGGGGTTATTTTCTTGATAACAGGCCCTGGATATAAAATATCGATTAATTAAAGTTATTCTTAAATTCTTACAAATTCTTATTAAACAATTTCCGAATTCGGCGTTTTTATATCCTTTTTTTAATATCCGTTAATTTTAATTATTAAATAAATTATTCGAAAAACGTAATAAAAAAAACCTTTATTAATTTATTTATAATTATATCGTTCGTAAAAATATATATTATTTCGATTTTTTTTTAAATTACTTTTTATTATAATTAATAATTATAATATTTATATATTTTAATTTCGTTTAAAATTAGACAATATTTACGTAAATAAATTTAATAATTTGCTTATTATTATATTAAATATTAAAAATTAAAATATCGAATCGAATTCCGAATTTTTTAATTAATCGTAATATATATATAACCTTTTTTACGCCCTAAATAAGTATTAATAATTCCGTTTTTATTATAAAAATAATTATTATATTTTGCTTATTAATACGTTATTTGATAATATTACTAAATAAAGGTATTACGTAAATTTAAAAACTTTTTCGATTAATTAAATTATTAATAAAGAAAACGTTATTAGTTATTTTAAAAATATTTATTTTACCCGATTTTAAAACGTAATATTTCGTTTTAAAAAAATATCGAATAAATCGGTTTATTTTATATAATATTTTAAGTTCGGATTTATATTAAATTTTATTAGGTTAAAAGTTATAAAAGTTATATCCGGACGAATAATAATTACGATATATAATATTAAGCCGATTTTTTAAATATACCTTAATAAAATAATTAAATGTAATTTTTTAATTAAAATATAACTTTTTATTTTTTATGAAAATATCGGCCCGATCGGAATTTAATTTTTTTCGATTAATTTAATTAATTTATTAATATATTGCGATTATAATAATTATATTTAACGTTTTAATCGCTTTCGAATAATTTTAACTTTTAAGAATTATTAAGAATTGTTTTTTTAATAAATTAATATTTTATTTAAATTAATTAATTGTTACGTTAATTATTTTTTCGTACTTTTTTTTGTAAACGATGACGATATCGCCGACGTAAAAAAATATAAGCATATTATTTTACGCAAAATAATATAACTTATAAAAAACAAAAATAAAATTTAATTAAATAAATGTTTTCGATAATTTTTTTTATTAAAACAAAAAAAAATTGTTTAATCGGTATAAAGTTTTAAATAAACGTAAAATAATTTCCGGTTTTCGGTATCTTAATAATATTTTTATATAAATTTTTCATTTAATTTTATATTAACAAAAATATTAAATACGTTGTATTATATTAATTTTAAATTAAATTCGATAATTATAATCATAATAATTTAAAAAAAACATTTTAATAAAAATAAAAATAAAAATATAAATATTTTTTATAAACTTATTAATTATTTTATATTATTAACCGTATTTTATATTTTAAAAAATTTTTATACTTATTAAATTTATAAACGTATATTTATATATAATTAAATAATTATTTCCCGTTAACTTTTTTACGATTGCATTTTATTTACGAATTAATTTATTTATAATTATTTAAATAATTTTTTTTTTACTTTGCGAAACCTATTTTTTATAAAATAATTTCGTAATCTTTTATAAATTTTAAAAACTAACGGAAAATGTTTTCCATAAATTTTTATTTTTATTTACCATAAACGTTTAATTCAATTATATTCGAAAATATTAATTTAAGTTTTTATTTTTATATTATTAAAATAAGAATATAAACGGTTTATTATTCGGGTAATTTATACCTTATTTATTTATTTTCCGTACCTTAACTTTGTTATTAAATTTAAACGTTTTATATTAAACGTAACCTTTTAATTCGAAATACGGCATATAATGTCGAAATCAAGGATTTTATTAATACCTTTACGTTTTTTAATAATGGCGTTTATAAATTTTTTTTAAAACCGTAATAATTCGAATAATAATAATTAATAAAATAACGAAACGCGGCAGAATAAAGTCGGGCGTTAAATAAAAAACGAAATAAATATTTATATAAAATTAATCAAGTTTATACGAATTAGATTTTTTAAATTTTTATTTTATTTTATTCGAATTTATTACGTTTTTGCTTTTAACGATACTATCCGAATTTATCGTTAATAATTACGTAATCTTTTCTTTTTCGTAAACCGTAAATTTAAATTTAAAATGCGAACTTTTTAAATATTCGATTTTATTAAGTAAATAACGTAATTCGTTTTCGGTTATTTTAAAAAAGTCGTTTTTAAAATCGTTTAAATTATTATTAAAAGTATTTTTTTTCGTTAAAAATAACGTTATAAATCGTTATTATTTTATTCGTTAAAAGATTTTATATACGGTAAATATTTGATAATTAATAATTTATAAAATAATTAATTTAAACTTGCGGATTAAATTTTCATTTTTTATTTTATTTACGTTATATATTTTTTATTAAAATGTAAACTTTATAATTACAAATTCGGAAATAACCTAAATGAAATTTTCGGTCAGTAATTATTTTTTTATATTTAGTAAATATAAAAACGGTTATATAACGTTAATTAATTAAATATATATTTAAGGGTTTAAATAAATAAATAAATTGTAATACGGAAAGTTTTTATTTATAAAAAATGTGGTAACTTTATCCTTTTTCGTATATAAATCATTTTTGTTTTAATTATACCTTTTAAATATTTAACGCCTTTATTTTATGCTTATATATTAAATATCGAAAACTTAATTCGAATGTTTTTTTTAAATATAAATAATTTTTAATTTAATACTTTTTATTATATAATTCGTTATCGTATTTTATAACTTTTTCCTTATAATTATAACTTTCGAAAACGGTAAATATTTAATTTAAAATTATTATAATTATTTCGGCTGTTTTATTGTTAAGATATTAATTTCAAATATAGCCTAAAAAACGATTAATTATAAATATAATATTATTAATACGGTTATTATTTTTTTTAAGTTTTAAAAGTTAATAATTAATTACGTTTTTAATTTTATAAATAGGTTTCGGCAAGTTTTACGGTTTAAATACTTTGTTTTTTCGGATTTGCATACGTTATATTTAACGATAATAATTTCGTTTTTTTCGGCATTTTTAACTAAAGTCCTTAATTTTTATTTCCTAAAAATTGTTTACGAAATAATTAAAAACTTTTAAATTTAAATAAGTAAATTTTAAGTATTATCGTTAAATATTAACAATATTCGAAAATCGTTTTATTTATAAATTAAATTTTTTTTATTAAATAAAAAACGTTTTCCGAATTAATTATAATAACAAATATTTAATTATTATTTAATTATATGTTTCGGTTAACGTTATAATAATTAAATTATTTTTCCGCCGAAAGTAATTATTAATTTTTTTATAATTTTATTAAAGGTTTTATTTTTTTAATAAACGTAATAATATTAAGTTGTAAATAAAATTTTCGTAATACGTTATATTATATAAACATATTAACCGGAAATTATTTAAATTTTCGAAATAAATATTTATTTTTCCGTATCCGAAAATAAAAATAATTATATTTTTAATAAATATATAATTATTTAAATATATTAATTTAAAAATTAAAAATTTATTAATTTAAATAAAAATATTAAAAATAATTTTTAAATTAAAAATAAAAAAGCTTTTTAAAAAATAAATAACCGTCTTAAAAATTATATAAAATATTAAAAATATCATTTTAATAATATTTATTTTACGTCTTAATTAATCGAACTTTTCGAATAATATTTTAAAGTTTAACTTTTTAATTTTTTTTATTAAACTTATAACAAAATTAATACGTTTTTTAACTAATTATATTAAAGTTTCGTTAAATTTTTAATTTTCGGATATTTTATTTTTAAATATGAACCAGCAAATTAATAATTCGTAAAAATTTAAATATATTTGATAAATAAATCCGGTAAAGTTTTTATCGGTAATAACGCGTTTTCGTTTTACTTTCGTTAACTTACCGATTTAATTTTAACCTTAATCCTTATTTTCACCTAATTTTTAAACTTTCCTTAAAATATTAAATAATTAATTTTATATTTTATTAATATTTAATAAACCGTTTTTTACTTTAAAATCCGGATCGTTTATATTTCCGAACGTTATTCCGATTGTATTTCGAATAATTTACGGATAAATTCCTTTTAATTATACGGAAGCATAAACTTTAAATTATATTATTCTTTTGTAATATTTTAAAATACCAAAATTAATTTATTTTTTATAAATTATTTTAAAACTTATAATTTAATAATTAAAAATATCATTAAAACCATTTTCCAAATCGTTCGCCAAATTCTATATATCGTTAATTTTTTTAATATCTTTATTTTATACGTTCAATACAATTATTTTCCATTAAATTACTTATATTCCGAAAGTTTTTAAAAACTTAATAAATAACTTAATAATTATTCGGTATTTCCTTTTTACTTTCGGCTTTAATCTTTTTAATAAATAATACCGATTTTTTTAAATTATTATATTATTCGTTAAAAGTTTTTATTAACTTATAAATTATAAGTCGATAATTAAAGGATATTAATAATAAAACTTAATTCGTTAATTTCTTAATATCTTTTCGATCATTTCTATATTTTTTATTTTTATATACGTATATAACTTAATTCGTGTTATAACTAAATTTATTTTCGGTAATTATTTTTATTACGAAACGAAATTTTCCGGTAATATTTATTTATTTAATAAAACTTAATATATCGGTTATACTGTCGGCGGTAATCTCGGTCGAAATGTTTCGAATAATTTGCGGATTAACTTTTTTCGGCTAATTTTCGAATTATAACTTCGTAAATTAAGTAAGTTATGGTAATTTTTGATGCGGATTTATGTAATTTTATAAATTTCAAATTATTACTTTAGTTTAAAATTCGTTATTTTATTACTTTTCATATTTAATAATTTTAATTATTATAATTAAAAGTTGCTTATTATTATAATTATAATATCGGTATTAAATAAGATGAAAACTTTTAATTATTGCATAATTATTATACTAAAAGATTATCTGCGATAAATTTATTTAAATATTAAATGCAAGATTTTATCTTATTATTTATTTAACATATCTTTTTAGTTGTTAACGATTAAGTAGTAACTAATATTTCTTTTATGGTATTATTATTAGCCGTTATTGCATTTAAACTATGGCCAGTTCTTTTTGCTTGGATCGAATTTAATATTTTTAAGTAGGTGATCTGGTGTAGGGTTGTAGACTTATTAGCTGCGACGGTAGAACTCCATTTTGTAGGGCTTGTTTAGGGCTTTTGGTTGTTGGGTATGGGCGTGTGTTTAGTATTGTGTTCAGAGCGGGTGTTGTTGTATTGATCATGGAGTCCTTGGACCGTGTCGGTTGGGGCTTATACTTGTGGATATGGCTAGTGTAGTCTCCACCCTAAGCCACAGGTAATCTCCGTGGCGTTCTATCTTAGAACCTCTGAGATCAACAGTTATCTGACAGTATTCTAGTTCTAGTTCTTCATCATCATCATATTATTATATTCTAATCCCTAACAAAATTTATAACCAGAAATTTGCGACCTTTTTTTATTATAATTAAAAATACAAAACTTTCCGAAAAAGTGATAACGAATTTATAAAATAAATCTTAAATAATATTTTGTATTAATTAAATAAATTTGCTTAAAATTAAATAACGATTTTAAAAAACAATATATTAAATTATATTAAATCAAAAAGGTTCATAATAATCGATTATTTATAAATATTAAACGTAAATATAAAAAACGACTAAAATAAATCCCGAAAATTAAAGAAAAAAATTTTAAATTAAAAACGTAATAATACGAAATTATAATTTAAATCTAATATTACGAGATTTTTAAGACGATTATATTAATTATTTAATAGTTAAAATTAAGTTTTTAAATTATTAAAATATAATAAAATTATAATAATTAAAAAGAAAAATATTAAAAGGGCGTTTTTAATTTTTTATATCTTTTTTTATAAACTTTTCGAATTAAAATAATTTTAATTAAAAAAAACCAAAAATTTTAATAAAAATATTAATAATTAACCGCATAATAACCTTTGTAAAAACAGGTTAAAACGAAATAATTATAAGAATTTCTGAAAAAGTTAAAATAATAATAAATAAAAACATCAAAAGTTAGATGTATAAGATATACGTTTAAAGCTTGCCTAGATATTTATTATAAATTACTTTAATATTTTTATATATTTTTTAAAAAATCTTAAAAGATTTCCGTTTTAATTAAAAGATAAGAATATTAATTTAAAACTATATCGCTATTAATTAATCTTTAAAAAAATTAATTTTTATTGAAAATTATAAATAAATTAATTCGTAAAAAAAAATCTTAATATATTTTTTAATTTTTAATTAACGTAATATAATAAACGTCGGATTTTCCTTTTTAAAAATTTTATTTATTTTAGTTTTAAAATTTAGAATATATATTTTTAACTTAATTAACGAATTCCTACATTATGGAATAACGATTTAAAATAACAAATTATACGTAAAAAAAAGTTTCGTTCCGATTAAAAAATACGAAAAATTAAAAATATAACTTTAAAACCTTACAAACCCAAAAACATTATATTTATACAACGCAACCCATTACGAAAACTTTACATACAATCAAATATCTTTCCGATAAGTTCGGAAAAAGAAATATTAATAAAATAACCGAAAAAATAGTAATTTTATTCGAAATAAATTTAATTAATTCGTTATCAAAAATATTAACATAATAAAACCTATACAACCCTAATTACCTACAAACAAAATATTAACTGATATATAATAAAATTAATACGAATTAATAACGATACGATATAGTATTTAAAACTAAAATAACCAAAGTTTAAAATAATTGCTTAACTATAATCTTGTATAAAAAAAGTCCGTTTAAAAAGTTCTATAACGGTCGAATACTAAACATATAACAAAACGAAAATTAAAGAGCAAATATGCAGAAAACCGGAAAAAAACGTCCAAATTAAAATAACGAATTATTATCAGTTTTATAAACTTTAAAAAAGACTTTAAAAGATATAAATACGTTATATTTATAACCGATAAATATTTAGGCTTTATTTAAAATATTTACCTTAAAAATCGAAAGTAAAATATATTAATTATAATATTCCGATATTTTTTAAAGGTTTTAAAAAATTAAAATAAAGTTTTTCTATAAATATTCGTATACGGTAATAAAATTTTGAAAAATTATTAATTTTAAAATATGTTTTAATTGCCTTTTGTTTAATATTAAACTTAAGCCCTTTATATTATATACCCAGGTCCAAAACATCAATATAAAATGTTTAAAAAAATATAATTAAAGAAAGCGAATATAATACGAAATAAAATAAAATTATTTACGTTTTTAATCGTATATATTTATAAAGTAAAAATATTCTTATATAACCGTATCTTTAAAGACGTTTTTTTAGTAAAATTTATACAAAATGTATTATATTTATTTAACGTATAAAAACGAGATTATAATATTTAATCCGAAACCTTAATAAACCTATTTATAAATATACGGTTATATAATTTACAGAATAATAATTACCGTTATAAAACAAATTTTAAAATCAGAATTTAAAACGTAAATTAATTTTTTTTTCCGGTTACCGATTTACGAATATTTAGGAGATCTAAAACCCGTTAATTAATAAAATTATTATTATTCGAAACGTATAATTTAACGAAAAGGTTATTTTATAAAATAATATTAAAAATTTAAAACATAACCCTTTTCAAGTTACGAAAAATAAGTTACGTACGTTAGTTCGATAAGTAAAATTATTTAATTAGGTCTAGAATTATTTAAATATATATATTGTAAAAAAATAAAATCTTGAACAAAATAATTTAGCTTTCGGTTAAAGAAAAAAGATAATTTTAAAAAAATATAGGCCTTCAAAAAGACGTACGGATTAATAAAAAATAAACCCTTTCATATAAAATTAATTATACTTATATAACCGTTATATTCGAATTATTTCCGGCTTTTAAATTCTTACTTTTATTAACGTTTATATTAATAATTAAAATAATTATTACGCCGGCGGAAAAAACAATAACCTTAAATTTTCGTTATATTACTAAACCTAAAATAATAATAAAAAATAGAAATATTTTACGGGTCGAAAACTGAAGGTTTTTATATATTTCGTCTTATAAAAATATTATTAAAACGAATATAAAATTTAAAAAACCGTATTTAACGTTAAATTATTAACATATTTAAACTTTACTTAATAATTAATTAATTAATACATTATAAAAATTTAAGGAAAATAATTACTTAAAATAAGTATTATTTTAATCGAAAAGATTTCGATACGAAAAAACATAATATGATTCTTAGATTATAAAACCGGATATATAAATGTAATTTGCCGTTATTGTCGTAAAGTTATAAAAGATTAAATATATATCCGTTAAAAAAGTTATTTTATAAAATTAACCAGTTTTATGTATAAAGTTATAAAAAAAATATAATTTAAAAAGCAGTTAATTAATTTTCCGTTAAAAAGTAACTTTTAAAATATATATAAATATATATTCATAAATTTAAAAAATATTATTAATTATCAAAATGTAGGTTATATTTCGTTATACGGAATAATTAATAACTCCAAAACGTTATAATAATATATACGTATTTATTTTACTTAAAAAATTATTTCGCATTTTAATTATTATTATAATTAAATTCGATTTAAAGTTTATATAATATAATATCATAAAGATTTTTATTAACGTAAATATATTTTATTAAATATTTATGAAAATGCCTTTAAAATATATATAACGTAATAAACCTTTTTTAATTAAAAGAATATTATATAAATTAAAAAGAAATATTTTATTATAATGGAAAAAAAGTATTAAAATATTTAAATAATTAAATTTTAACCCCTTTTTTTATAAACTTTATTATTTTATTTATTAATCTTTTTTATAAATAATATCGTTACGGCTTATCATTAAAAAGATTAAGGTTTTATTAATTAATTAATTTAATCCTTAAAAAAAGGGTAATTATTTTTATAGATATATTAATAACGAGCGTTAAATTATTACCGTATTTTAATTTAATCTATTTAAGTTTCGTTAATAAATAAATAAATAAAAATCGGTTTCATTTCATACGTCATAATTGATACGGAATTTAATATGATTTTTACGGTATCTCGATTTAACCGATATAATTTAAATTTTAATAACGTATATTATAAAATTATTAATTTAATTATTTTGTGTATAACTAATACCAAAACGTTAATAATATAATTTAGCCATAAAAATACGTTAAATAATTAAAACGATATCTTTTTTACTGATAATATATTAATCAAAAAAAGATTTTAAATTTATATTATAAAACTTTTTAAAAAATAATAGAATAATAAAATAATAAACAAATAAATAAAATATAATAATTATTTTTATATCCGAAATAAAATATAATAATTATTTTTATACCCGAAATAAAATTAATATTTTTTATATAAGTTATAAAAAAAGCCTTATTTAGTTTTTAATTAATTAAAAAATTAAAAATCGGCTTAAATATAAAATATATATATATATAATATATTAATTAACAAATTATACGAGTTATTAATAGTAACGTTACTCTTTTATAAATAAAATTATAATATATAAATATATGTAATCATTAATTACGAAAAGCCGTATAAAAGAATTTAATTAAAATAAATTATATGTTTTTTAAAAATTATACAAAGTAATAAATTAATAAAAATTTTATTACGTAAATTTTTTAAATATTTTAAAAAATAATTAAAGTTAATAAATATTACGGAAGCCCGTAATTAACAAAAAAATAATTTAAAAGTAACTTTTTAAAAAAAAATTTAACTAATTAAAAGAATTTAATCGCCGGAAAAGAAATAAAATAAATAATTACGGCTTTAAGAAATAACAAAATATAACAGTTAACGCCGTAACTGCGTTAGACGTTAAGGGGGTGTGTCAGCTAACAGGGGGTACGCTAGCACTCCATATACGGAAAGGCTCCTCCTGAACGGACCATGTACATTACGTAATTAAACTACATTAAAATTCGGTGTGCGCTCTAGAGCACCTGCAACTAGTCAAGCAATACAACACAATTGATGTCCCCTATATCTGACAGTTCTTCAAGTACCGCTCCATAACGTTAAAAATTAACTAATTAAATCCTATATTCCTATAACGAGCCAATAAGGCCTAAATATTAATTACAAAAGCTGGATTTCGTTTTCCGTATCGTTATCTAAATTATTAATCTTTTTCTATATATATTTTAAAAAAGAATATTACGTAATCAAATTAAGCTCGACAAGTATATAACTTTATATACGCGTTAAATAAAAGTTAATATATATATAGAATTTTTTAAATTTTATTCGAAGGTAATTACAGTTAATATAATCGAGTTTATGTTTAGAAAATGGTTAATCGTAACGCTTTTATAGTTACGATAACATAATTATCGGTTCCGTTATTATGTACCGGGTTTTCTTAATATATTTTGTATAAAGAAAGTCCGTATATTAATTATTTCGGCCGTACGCGCTATGATTATTACGTTGTAGTTATAAAAAGATTAGGGTTAATTAGGTCCGACACGTTTTTATAGCTGCGATAGTATAATTATCGGTTTTATTATTATATACCGGGTTTTTTAATATATTTTGTTTGGAAAAAGTTTGTATATTACCTATTTTAGCCGTACGAGTTATAGTTATTATATTACAGCTATAAAAATGTTGAAGTTAATGAGGTACGGAACGTCTTTATAGTTACTATAGCATAATTATCGGTCTCGTTATTATATACCGGGCTTCCTTAATATTTGTTAATATAAGGAAAGTCCGTATATTAATTATTCCGGCCGTACGAGTTATAATTATCAAGTTATAGTTATGACAAGGTCAGAATTAATCAGATCCGGAACGCCTTTATAGCTACGACAGCATAATTATCTATCGTATTATTATATACAGAACTTTTTTAATATATTTTATATATAAAAAGTTCGTATATTAATTTTTGCGGCCGTACGAATTACTCTTATTACGTTGTAACTTTAAAAAAGTTGGGGTTAATCAGATACGGAACGCCTTTATAGGTACGACGTAATAATTATAACCCTTACGGCTAAAAAAAAATTGAACGGATTTTTCCTATATTGTAATTATTACGTCGTAACTATAAAAAAGTTATGGTTAGTTAGGTCTGGAACGGCTTTTTAGTTGCGATAAGGCAATCACTATATAACATTTTATTATAAGCTTTTAAAAGGTAATTTAATATGAAAAAAGCCCGTTTAAATTTTTTTTTTACCCGTACGGATTATCGTTATTACGTCGCAGTTAAGAGGGCGTTCCGGACGAAAGGTTTACTTTTAATAAGTATTTTAGCTTTTTTTTAAAAATCTTAATCAAACCAGCTCCGATAAGGAAGTTATATTTCTAGTAAGAAAACCGTTTTAAAGTCATTTATAAACGTATTTTATTTTATTTTATTTTATTTAATATTTTCTTCGTTATTATATTCGGGAGTTTATAAAAGAGATTTTCTAAAATTTATATAAAATGCTGCCATTATACCTAATATTTTGTACCGCGCTATTAGGCTTTATTTTTAAGGTTTTGTTATCTTTGTAAAGAATTTTCCTAATAAGATTTAATCGATATATTTAACCTTTGCAGGTATTTCTAGAGCCGAAGGCTTTAGCCACGACTGCGTCTGCGGCGTACCCCTAACCTTAAAAATAGGACCTGATTTTAGTGAAGCAAAACGTGCTTTAAGTAACGCGAAATTTATTATACGGAACATTTATTACCTTAGCTAGCTCAGGCCTCGTTAGCTCTTTTTTAAAGTTACTTAAGTGTCGTTTTATAACGTTAAAAATTAACTAATCACATTCTAAATTCCCGTAACGAGCTAGCAAGGCCTGAATATTAATTGCAAAAAATAGGTTTCGTTTTCCGTATCGTTATTAAAATTATTAACTTTTTTTCTAAATTTTTAAAAAATTTAAAAACGATACTACAATATTTAATTAAAAGCTTTAAAAGGTTTATTTACGAACTGACGGTTATATAATATACGTTAAAACGATTACTGTTATAAAAAAAAATAAAGATTTTAAAAATTAATTTTTTCGTTAATCACCGATTAATTAATATTTACGAAATTTAAAACCCGTTAACGAATGAACTTATTATTATTCGAAACGTTTAATTTAATAAAAAGGCCATTTCTTTAGGTAATATTAAAAACTTTAAAAATAACCTTTTTTATATTACGGAAAATAAATCGCACAAATTATTTCGATAAATAAAAGTATTTAATTAGGTTAATAATTATTTAATTTATATATAAAGAAAAATAAACATTTAAACGGAATAATTTAGTTACCTGCTGTATATAAAAAATTTTTTAAGACGGTATAGATATCAAAAAAAACCTCCGGGATAGGGAAAAATAAATCTGTTTATATAAAATTAATTACATTTATACGACCGCTATATTCGAACTATTTTCGTTTTTTAAATTATTACCGTTATTAGCGTTTATTTTAAAAGTTATTAGGATTATTTTGCCGCCGGAAAAAATAAAGGTAACCTTAAACTTTTATTATATTATTTAATTTAGGATAACGGTAAAAGTTAAAGCTATCGTACGGGTTAAAATTACCTTTCCGTATATTCCGTAATATAGGAATATTATTAAAGTTGACCATAGAATGAAAAAAGCAGTATTTAGAATAAAACGAATAATTTATTATGTAAACATCCGTAATAATCAGCCGCTAAATTATAAAAGTTTAAGGAAATTAAAATTTCGAAATATATATTATTTTAATCGAAAACATTTTGTAATAATAATACGTCTAGTATTTAACTTATAACGCCGGGTATAGAACTAAGATTTTTCGTTACGGTCGCAAAATTATAAAATATTAACTATATATTTTTAAGAAAAATATTTAGAAAAGCCGAGAAAGTTCATTTATAAAGTTATAAAAATTGTAATTTTAGAAATATATTAATTAATTTTTTATTAAAGGTAAATAGGTTTTAAAATAT